>JAJJWW010013550.1:0-136601 GCA_023531295.1 Papaver armeniacum | reverse complement strand
GCCTGGCATTTTTAGGGGCGACCCCAAATGAATTAGGGGTGACTTTTTTATTCCCAACCCATATACACCGTTAAGGGATGTCCAAAAACGCGGAGAATACGTTAATGCACTTACATAATTGGAAGCTATTTTGTGCCCGATTATTATACAAATATCGGAAGTTTAGTAACGCTATTATACTACCGATTATATCGATTTTGTGCCTAACGCGCATCTGGCTTCTATAACAATCGGTAGGAAAAACAACCTCACGAGACTACCGATTATAGTAGCTCATAAATTCTCAAAATTGGTGATTTCGTCAAGGAAGAAATTTGGGGCAACTTTATAATCGGAAATCATATTAACTACCGATTATTATAGTTCCCAAATTTGAAAAAAATGACATTTCTGCAAAAACAAAATTTGGGGCAACTGTATAATCGGTAGTCGTATTAATTACCGATTAATATAGTTCTCAAATTCGAAAAATTGAGATTTCTGCAAAAACAAAATTTGGGGCAATTGTATAATCGGAAGTAAAAATACTTCATTTGACTACCGATTATACAGTTGCCCCAACAAAATAGAGCCGTTGGAACTCTAAACTATATATAAGGATTGTATCCTTTTACTCTCTATGGAACACAAATACCTTTAACTCTCTCCAACATCATCTTCAACATAATGGCCCAACCATTCATTAATCCTACGGAGTTCACGATCGAAGAAGATTTATCTTTATGTAGGCGCTATGTTCAATTCTATCCGAGACGAGGAGAAGAACGTAGGCAAGGAGGCATAATGAGTATGAGTTATTTGGGGAAAATTCACGAAAAATTCTCGCGCCGACACCGTAACCCAAACAACCGTCACTCCGCTGATCTTTTTGCCGAGTTGGTTCAATAAACAGACACGTCGAAGAATTCGTACATTTAACTTATCTTGTGAATCAATACCGATTGAGGGGTCAAACCAATGATGAGGTTATAGAACGATTTCTCGGGAAATGGCGGAGATGGAAAGATCCGGCTTAGTTATGAAGCTCATTTTAGAATCCTTAGGGCGATGGAAAGATTTAATCCGTTTAGGACTCGTCCAACACGTCCACGACGCTAATCACAATACCTTGTAATAGAATTGCGGGAGTTCAATGTAAAATTATGATGATGTGTAGGTGATATTGTTATGAATTTCAAAATATTTATTAAAATCGGAAGTTTTAATTGTTGATCTAACTACCGATTATACTCCAACGGCTAGTTCGTTCAAAAGAAACTAGCCGTGCCTCGAAAACCACACACAATCGGTTGATATTACATATTGATAAACCTCCAATTATACTACTCTAATGAAACTGAGAACTCTGTTGACAAAATATCCTACAATCGGAAGTATATAACAATAAATAGTTACCGATTACGCATAATCGGGTGCTTAGTTCAACCATTCCCTACCGATTGTGTGTAATAATTGTACGTAATTTCAGTACAGTCTTGTATAAGTACGCATCAACGACCATATTTTCAAAAACAAGAGACGTTGGGACTCTCATCTATATAAGGAGGTTCAACTTTTCTTATTTATGCACCAAACAACACATATATAGCATCGTGTATTCTACAAATAGATTTTCCATCGTCTACTCTTGTGAATTCATTCTATATCTCAACTTACAAGCATGGCAACGTTTGATGCAGCTGAAGATTTGGTCATTGTGAAAACATGGTATCGTGAAACAAGACGTGAAGATGTCATAGCAGGAAGGTTAACACCCGAAGTCTTTTGGGCTAGGGTATATAACCAATTTGTGCGACAGTATGGAAATCCAAAGCAAAGATCACTCCAACAAGTTCATGATCGTTTCCGACTTGTCCAAAAAGGGGTAAATGATTACATAATGATACAAAATAGGATGTTTAACACTAGCCACTTAAGCTTGTCGATCCAACAATTTGTAACTATAACGCTCGGTTATTCTTTTTAAATAACACCGGGTGTCTAATCTTTCTTACTACAACGAAGTTGACATTATTTTATGTTTTTTTATGTAGGAGACACCCGCAAAAAGACAGTACTTAGTGGAAAAGGGTGAAGAATTCACTTATGATGGAAGTTATGATAGTTACAATCGAAAGTTATTATTTTATATTGTCTACCGATTCTGGGAAGATTTTCAGCTTTTTTGTCAGACTTTGGTGACAATCGGAAGTTTATGCAATATGTTGTTTACCGATTCTGGGAATATTTTCAGCTTTTTTGGACAGACTTTGGTGACAATCGGAAGTTTATGCAATATGTTGTCTACCGATTATGGGAAAAAATCTCAGTTAATTTTTTGTCAGACTTTGGTGCCAATCGGATGTTTATGTAATATGTAATCTACTAATTCTGGGGAAAAAATTTCAGTTATATTGTCAGCCTTACAATCGGAAGATAAATTCAAAAAGTTAATAACTGATTAGAATATTGATTGAGTCTGTTTACAAAAGCTTGTATAATCGGTTGATATATTAAAAATATAACTACCGATTATAGCTTTATACTTCACAGTATTTTCCACAAAATTCCAAAAAAAAACATGTACGAATAGGGCTTTCCAAAATACATCTTTCAAACATAACGATCATTTATCTTCATCATCCGAGGGAACCAATTCCAGTAGGCCTTCCGGGAAATCCTCCTTCATGACGCGATCCCAATCCAACATGTTGGTCTCATATTGTTTCAACCAATCGTTACAATGATTCGTTAGGAAGTAATCACTCCAACCACCCAACGGAGGTAATGGGCAATCCCTCTTTACTCTTAAACCGATAAAATGCATCTCATTCACAAATGCCATAACAATTCTTCTATCTTTAACCGATTCATCGCAAACCGTCCTTGTAGGTGTAAACATAAAAGAATGTCCATACCTAGGAGGAACAAAGAAATGTACCACGCAATTCAAAGAGTCCGCTAAGAGATATCCACATTTAGGCATTTTCATCCAATACTTGGATCCGATTGTCTTCAATCCCTTTCAGCATGCAAGGGTTCTGAACTACCACGCACATCTTATCTTTTGCCTTGTTCATAATCCATTCCTTTGTTTCCTTCTTACTTCCAAATATCTAAATACGCATATAACAAACCAAAAAAAATAAGCATAACCATCTAACATACATGATTGGAAAAAAAAAAAGATAATTCATGAACATACCAAATCGTTTGCATAGTGTAGGGAAGTATCAGGCCTCAAATAATAATCGTCATCAACCGCTACAACAGCCTACGCACAGCAACAACAACAAGTTATCCATTATCAATCGGAAGGAAGTTTAGATAATAAGTAACCGATTGTAACACAATCGGAAATTTAATACTATATAACATAACCGATTATGAACAATCGGTAGTTTTGTACGAATATAGTCTACCGATTAACGACATACACAAATGAACAATTCTTCTGTATAAAAAGCTTCAATAATCGGAGGGAATATAAATTCATAAACCAACCGATTATTAAATATCAATAATCGGACGTTTATTTATGTATACAACTTACGATTGTGAGAAATTGAAGCTTTCAATTTGGGGTTTTTTTCATATTCGGCAGATAAATACATCAAAATATATCCGATTGTGGATAATCGGTAGATATTGTACTAAATTAACTACCTGAATATATGTCATTCATGTCATTCAATGCATGCAGAAATCGAATTTTCGCGTTCAAAAACACACACAAACGCACATAACATGGATAACATGGGTATTAGAGTTTGTTAACAACATACCTGTATGTTTGATGCATCGTTAGCTTCGATCTCGGGTGATTCTCCATTTTCTTCCATGAAAGCGTTGTCTAGGGTTTAATCTCCATTAAAGTTTGGATCATTCAACATATACCCTAAATCGTCATCTCTAAACGGTAGTGAACCTTGAACTTCAACAACTTCACGTCCTTCTTCGTACCCATCCATGTTTATGGAAGTTGGCAACAATCGGAAGTTGGCAACATATACCCACTTCTTCTTCTTTTTCTTCTTCTTCTCTCACTCAATCGGGAGTTATCTCACAATGATTCAAAAAGATTTTCCAAACACTAATATATAGACCCCAGCCTACCGATTACAAGAGTTTGCTTCCGATTATTTTGTGAAACTACGGATTATTGTTTTGGCTACTGAATATTATAGTTTTTGGCAAAGGTTGAATCTGTGGCCACTTATAATCGGTAAGGTTATAAGTTTTAAAATCTACCGATTATGGCAGATTTCAAAATTTCAAAAAAAAAAAAAGATTTTAGAAAAACCTCATTTTGGGGCAACCTATAATCGGTAGGTTTTGGAACCAATTTTGCGTCTGATTATGGCTACATCCAAATCACGAACCACATGGTTATGCCTGGCTCTATACCCTCTAAACCTATGGATTTTGGCTTATGTTGGATTTGGGGCTTCATATAATCGGGCGTTAAGAAGTAATAAACTCTACCGATTATGGTAGATTTCAAAATTCATCACATGAAGGATTTTAGAAAAAACTCATTTTGGGGCAACCTATAATCGGTAGGTTGTGGAATCTATTTGGCCTACGATTATGGCAACATCCAAATCACGAACCACATGTTTATGCCTGGCTCTGTACACTCAAAACCTATGGAATTTGGCAAGGGTTTGATCTGGGGATCCTTATAATCGGTAGGTTGTTAAGTTGTTAACTCTACCGATTATGGTATATTTCAAATTCCCTTACATGAAGGATTTTAGAAAAAACTCATTTTGGGGCAACCCATAATCGGATGGTTTGGTAATATATTTAACTCCCGATTAACGTTGCATCCAAAACACAAACCAAGTGGTTATGGCTGGCTGTGTACACTCAAAACCTATGAATTATGGCAAAGGTTGGATCTGGGGCTCGTTATAATCGGTGGGTTATATAATTATATACCCTACCGATTATGGTAGATTTCAAAATTCATTACGTGAAGGATTTTAGAAAAAACTCATTTTGGGGCAACTTATAATCGGTAGTGTATGTAACCTATTAGGCTTCCGATTATGGCTACATCCACATCTCAAATCAAATGGTTATGGTTGGCTCTGCACTCCTCAAAACCTATGGAATGTGGCCAAGGTTGAATATGGGGCTCCTTATAATCGGTAGTCTTACAAGTTGGATAAGCTACCGATTATAAAATGGATTATTAGCCGAAGTATCTACACAATAATCGGTAGGTATAGTTTCAATTTAACCTACCGATTCACCTTTAACCTACCGATTATGGTGTTGGCTACCGATTATATAAGGGCATATTGGCCATTTCAAAAAATCGAAGATAAGGGGTAACTTAGATTTACGTTTGGGGGACCTTTTTTGTCTTTTATTGTCGCCCCAATTCGTTTGGGGTCGCCCCTAAAAATTCCAGGCTATTTAGGGGCAGGTTTAATGAGTGGTTCGATCAGATACCCATACCCATTCCAGGCTATTTAGGGGCAGGTTTATTGACTTAAAAAGTTAAATTTTATTGATAAAAGGAAAAATGAAACAAAGAAGAAGCGCCAAGGAGAAACAATGAGGAGGGAGACACAATCCACTCCACATTACAAACAGGAGAAGACAACAACTAAAACAACCATAAGTTGCCTAACAGCCTCAAAACCCAACACCAAAACTACAACCATACAAGCATATAAACTTAAGTTCCAAAAAGACTAGAACAAGCGTAAACCTTTTTAGATTGGGTTCTCTGTCCTCTCCCTAGAATTTCCTGGCCACTGCCTTTAATACTTTCGTATTTCAGCCTTACAAGCTCGCGTTGAGTCCTTTTCATCGTTTTTTCTTTGTGTGAAAGATGGCTAGCTAGCCTCTCGAAATCACCATCATACAAAAATTCCTCCTCCAAGCATTCTTCAACCAACACTTTATCTTCCGTGTTTTCTGCTATCAATTTAGGGGAACCGGAAACCTTAGTTGATACTTTAAATGGATTTGAGACTTCCATCTTCTCTGCATTTTCCACTTTGTTGATTGGAAATCTACTTTCACGAGTAAAGACATTGTATACCATAAAAGGATTCCTTTTAGGATTTTTTTTTTTTTTTTTTTAATAGGAAATTAGATTGATTATAAAGAAGTTTACATATTGTTTGTATTGCTGGATCAAAACTTGAGTCCAAGAAGGGACATTATTAAACCAACTAAAACATAATGATTGAGTTCTAGCATGTTTAGCTAAAGAATCAACTAAATTTTTTGCATCCCTGTGAACATAGGAGCAAACCCAAAAAACTAGAGATTTCAGAATGCTTAATGCATCAGTTATTAAGTTATAAGTTGTCCACTTCATAGCTGTGGATTTTCCATTGAGAGCAGCTATCACATTTTCACAATCTCCTTCCAAGAGTATTCTTCTCCAATCATTTGATTTCGCCCATCAAACAGCTTCTAAAAGAGCTTGTGCCTCTGCCTGCTCTGCATCTATTGAAGAAGTTGCACCTCTTCGTAGTCCATGGCTATTACCTACATATTAGACCCCATCCAGACAGGCAATTTATATTTAAATGGGAGCAATCAAAATTTATTTTCAGAACACCACTAGGAGGAGGTGCCCATTTGTGTACATTTTTCCTGTTGGGCTGATTATGTACAGAGTGAAGACTACTAGCTCTATTCCATTCATTTAGCTGTAATAAGATATTGTTAGGCACTTCCAGAGTAGTAAAAGACTTGTTATCAAATATCTTTCCACATCTAGATTTCCAGATGAGCCAAATAATGAAACATGCCATATCATACTGTTGATGGTGGTTTTTAACTTAGGGGTAAAATTGTAAAACCCTAGTCAGACAGTGACGTCATAGAACTTGAGTAATAATGTCCAAACCTAGCACATTTATTGAACCCTTTAATTTGTCTGCGAGATAATTACCAGGGTACCTTTTTTTTAAATACTAATTAGGGTTTCGACAAACCAAAACCCTAATTCTCACACCGCACGTGCCAATGGCTCATCATGCCAGCCACATCCTATCGTGCCAAGGCATGCCAACCATGCTAGCCGCACCCTTGTGTCAATGGCAAATCATGCCAACCACATCTACCGCGCCAAGGAATGCCAACCATGCTATCCAGACCCCTGTGCCAATGGAAAACCATGCCAGGCATACCTACCAAACCCTTGGCCCCACATGCCAAGCCGCACCTTATCTCGGCCCTAGCCGTGCTAGCAATGCACCAATGGCATGCCAAGTCCAATGGCCCCGCCATGCCAAGCCAAACCATTCACTCCAAACCCTTGGCACCACCACGCCAAGCCAAACCGCACCTTGCCTTGGCCCTATCCATGCTAGCCGCACCATGTGCCAACGGAATGCCAAACCCTTGGCCCAACCACGCCAAGCAAAACCACACCTTGCCTTGGCCCTAGCCATGCTATCCGCACCATGTGCCAATGGTATACCAAACCCTTGGCCCCACCACGCCAAGCCAAACCGCACCTTTCCTTGGCCCTAGCCATGCTAGCCGCACCATGTGCCACCGGCATGCCGAACCCTTGGCCCCACCACTCCAAGCCAAATCGCACCTTTCCTTGGCCCTAGTCGTGCTAGTGGCACCATATGCCAACGGCATGCTAATCCCTTGGCCCCACCATGCCAAACGCACCTAGTCGCGCCACCATGGTGGCCTTCCCTACACGGCAACCAAAAACGAAGGCGTGCGACGATCAATGGTCCCCCTTTCAATCCTAGAAGAAAATCCTAGCCATCCAAGGTTACAAGACGACGCATGGTAATATTTGGCCCGAAAACCTAAGTTTGGCCACGCCAAACCATGCAATGCCAACGGCATGCCAACCTAGCCGCGCCACCATGCTGGCCTTCCCTATGAGGCTACCAAAAACGAAGGCGTGCGACGATCAACAGTCCCCTTTCAATCCCAGGAGCAAATCCTAGCCATCCAAGGTTACCAGATGATGCATGGTAACCTTTGGCCCGAAAACCTAAGTTTTTCCACGCCAAACCATGCCATCCCAACGACATGCCAACTTAGCCACGCCACCATGCTGGCCTTCCCTACGCGGCTACCAAAAACGAAGGCGTGCGACAATCAACGGTCCCCCTTCAATCCCAGGACCAAATCCTAGCCATCCAAGGTTACCGGTAACCTTTGCCCCCTAAGTTTGGCCACGCCAAACCATACCATGCCAACGGCATGCCAACCTAGACGCGCCACCATGCTGGACTTCCCTACGCGGCTACCAAAAATGAAGGCGTGCGACGATCAACGATCCCCCTTCAATCCCAGGAGCAAATCCTAGACATCCAAGGTTACCAGACGACGCATGGTAACCTTTGGCCCAAAAACCTAAGTTTGGCCACGCCAAACCATGCGATGCCAACGGCATGCAGTTTGGCCATGCCAAACCATGCCATGCCAACGTCATGCCAACCTAACCGCGCCACCATGCTGGCCTTCCCTACTCGGCTACCAAAACGAAAACGCGCAACGATCAACGACTATCTTTCCTCTTGAGATGCAAAATCTCGACCGTCGAAGGTCACCAAGCTAGCAAGTCTCCCCAGTGCGACTTTCCAGGCAACAAAAACATACTACATGTTTTTCACAAAAACATTCGAGACATCAACACACATCACAAACTTGGGGATCCTCTTTGGGTATTGGTTTGGCGGTTTAGAGCGCGCGGCGTACACTACGCCCGTCATAAGGAAATAAGGATGAGGCGTTTAGTAAATACAGGGGGTTAATGGTGAAACGTTCTTTTTATGGAACATAAATTCCATGCGTTAACTGTTTTATGGAATATCAATTCCATGCGTTAACGTTACCACCTCCTCCCATTTATTCACCCATTTTTACTTTCTTTAATGAGACCAGAGTACGTTTCACTTCGACTTGTATAAATAGGTCTTACCTATTTCCACCTAACAACAAGTTCAGTCAGGAGAATACACTACTCAGAAAACGTTTTGTTAACTTTCCAATCTGTTAGCTTCCCACTTTCTAATACAAGTCGTAACACAACTACTCTTACAGAATCAACTATTCTGGTCTCATCACTTTCCTTGCTTCCCTTCCCAAAACCAACCCATTCTCCTCCACTTTGTGACCGAAGCAAGTCTAGAACGGCCATTTCTTGGTTTAAGCCGGACTTGTACAGATTGATCTCTCGAATCTAATGCACTCCCTTGCAGTACATTGTTTAGGGTTTAAATCTGTTTCTCACCCACACACCGAAATTACTGAAATCAGCGGAAACCATTTTCACCCTCAAACAATTAGCGACCACAGTGGGAGGTTGATCTTTCGGTTACAATGTAAATTTTCGACCATCGATCTCATGCTTCGACCCAGACATCAAGATGATAGAAGCAGGCGACCCGTTGACGACTCAGTTACCAGACGACCCGACTATCAGCCATGACACGGCAAGGGACGACTGGGGCCTTCCTAGAGGATAGAAGCAAACGATCCGCCCTAGAATCTATGACTCGGTTATCAGGCAACTCAGTAACGACTGGGGACTTTCCACAATCACGACGGTGCTTCCCGTAAAACCTGGTATTAC
Source organism: Papaver armeniacum (assembly GCA_023531295.1). Classification (NCBI taxonomy): domain Eukaryota; kingdom Viridiplantae; phylum Streptophyta; class Magnoliopsida; order Ranunculales; family Papaveraceae; genus Papaver; species Papaver armeniacum. The sequence continues at coordinate 127,039 of JAJJWW010013550.1, read as the reverse complement.
ACTCGGAAGGTTTCCTTTTTCATTAGGAGACCTAAAAAACCAAGTAAGTCCTACCTAGACAAGATGCGTAGTTTACCTTTTCAAGTCTTCGCGGGAATTAAAAAAAAAACACGATAGCCATGTTCTGTTCCACCCAATGTCATCTACCAAACACACGGTTCCATGGTTTTCCTGGGATGCCGGCAACACTTTCAACCAATACAACATCATTTCCAGAAAAAAAAAACAATTCATTCCAAAAGAATAATCCAAAACCGTCAAGGTAACATTTATCTATCAACCCAAAAAAAAAAAATCCAGAAAATCAAAACCATAAACCAGGCGCTTCCATTTGCCTTTCAAAAAATAAATAAAGAAGTTCAGAAGACAGAAATATATTCAAGGAAAGTTTTCCAACAGCGGCTTGCTCCTATTAGCAAAGGCCTCCCCGTGCTCTGTAGATCCACCCTTTTCAACTTCAGCTGCCTGCACAATCTTTTGAATTCCACTTCCTGCTTCTTCACCATGTCTGCGGAAGGACCTTCGACTGTTTGGGCCAGCAACTTTTCAACCTCGGAGAAACCGTCGACGAACCAAGAAGCATTGAACTCGAACTTTATGCACATGTCACGGTGGAACCTCCAGCTCGAGATTACGTCCTCAGAAACCATATGACCAGTCATGTTGCACATGTCGTCAATCGAAGACAAGGCTTCCTCCACACGCTTGACCAGCGCGTATCGGCTAGTAATTTTCTTGGTCGTGGAAATATGACCGTAGCTTTCCCATATCTTGGTATATAATGCCTCATGTTTAGATGGCACGCTAAATCCCCCAATCAACACGTGATCCGGATAAGGAACCAGGTATGGAGGAACAAAGGTGGCGCTTGCGACTGCATCAGTAACTAGCGAAGGATTTCTAACAAAAATTGCGCCAACATTCACGTGAGCAATCTCCGCTTTCTGATTCACAACAACGCTTCCATCTTGATCGGCCTCTGTTTCAAAGCTACCAGGCTTGGCCGACATGGCTGGAGACAAAGCCGTGTCTTCACCAGTTTCCATCTCAAAATCGTCTTCAGAACCGGATTCGCTCTGTGATATTATGGCTTAGACACTCTTTAAGAAAAAAGGAGAGGCAGAAGAAAGGAAGAAGAAGAGCATGGAAAAGACTCACTTATTCGCTTACAGACCGACTAGAGGAAGATTCAGCACTGCTATCGGAAGAACTACTCTCGCCATCTCTGGACTCTGAGCTTTCATCCTCCTCGGATTCCCCTTCTCCATGGGTAGGATTGGCATCGCTGCTTTCCGTCTCAAGAGGTGTAGTTTTCTGACTACGTTCAAGTTTAGTGAAGGCGTTCACGCTGCTAAGACCCTAGGCAAGTGATGCGTGTCGTAGGTGCAATCAAATTAATTAATGTTTTCACTCAATTAAAAATAATATAATGGAAGTCAAGTTCGTTCCCACGAGGAGCAAGAGATTCTAGTTGTAAAAATTGTCACGAAAGGGGGTGTAAAAAGCAAAAGAAAATAAACAAAGAAATTAAAAGATAAAGTTGAAAGCAATAAGAGAGTCAAGATCAAGGAATCCTTCTTCGTTGCAAAACAATGAATCAAGTTATGTTCTTTTCTACTTGTTATTAGTCACAGATTATCACCAACCGTAGGATAGCAGGTCCGCTTAGCTAGCCCCAAAATCCCTAATTTCACTGAGTAACAGTCCGCTTAGTTATCGATTCTATTCAAAAGAACCACCCCGAGGTTCGCTTACAAGATGTAATTCCCGAATGCATTAAGATTTATGAATTTAGGTTTAGTACTAGTAGTTAAACTCGGTTCGCTTGGTTTACTTTCTAGCGTTGTTTCTACACACAATTGCTCCACGGAATCCCTCCGCAAGGTCTCGTGTTTGCTACTTATGTAAAGAGTCAAGAAACGATTACTTATCTCCTAACTTTCACTAGCTTTAGATCAAATTAACAAATCAATTTAGTTGGCCACCTAAACAATCTATCAATCAATCATGAATGTCTTTAAGATCATTCCTATTAGTAAAAAAAAGCGATAATCATGTGAAAAACTCCAAGATATAATTGAAAAAACTCAAAACATAAATTAAGAACTAGGAATTCATCCTCAATCAATAATAAAATTAGCTACTCATGCTAAAGAGTTCACACAAAGAATAAGAAAAGAAAAGTGTTGTGTGTAGAGATGTGTGTAAAAGATGTAGAAAACTTCTCTATTTATAGGCTTCAATATTCTCCAACTCTTCCAAGGATTAGAATCCTTTTCCTTTAGCAATTCAACTTCCAAATTCAAGTCTTTCTCAACTCTTCATCTTCTATTTCCAAATTTGAGCCAAATTCTCCATCCAATTCCTAGTCCAAGTCTTCACACCCATGAGAGAAGTCCATAGAAAATTCTGAATTTTTGCTCGCCGGAAAACTCTGGGATTGTGGCCGGAATCCGGCCGGGAAAATCGCCTAAAACTATCTCGGGTGGCCGGCCCTAAGTCAACGGTTCGGTGAGTCAACGGTCCAACTCGGCGGGTCAACTCGGTCGGACCGGAGTCAAACCGAGTCGGTCTGGTTCTAGGTCGTGGTCGACCCAAGTCACCAGTGTCGGAGTCGGTCTTGCACATGCCATTGTAACCTTGCACGAGCCGGATCTTTGTGATGCACAATGATTGTGCTTCACCATGATGGCTACCAAAACCCGTAATGCACCATCATCACCAACTCCAGCCTCCGTAATCCTAGCATGCCTCTCTATCACATCAACAAGAAGATCTCAATCTCAGGTTTGCATCGGTTAGCACCATCCCATACATTCCCGCAACCCAACCGCCACCTCGAAATACACCACAACAAGCACCACGACCCGCACTTTGCAATGGCTCTGTATAAGCATTTCCTTCCCTGCACTACAAATGCTACAGCTTCAACTCAGAGTCGACATCATATAGCTCAGTTCATCTCAACTGCAGCATTAGCTCCAGCAATTCCACCTAGCAGCACCTCCTGAGTTGCAACCACTCCATTTCAGCTGAATCACAGCATCACCAGCTGCTTTACTCTCCCAAGCCACCAGGGCAGTAGCAATTGAGCTTCAACTAGCTTCCCTGATTCACCACCAGATCCTGCTATTTCAACCTGTAATGCCACATTCAACTCCATTTCCCTGAATCGATTGCAACAGCAGCATCGATTTACTTCCTATCAATCCATATCCAGATGCAGCAGCAGCACAACTGTTCTGTATCTAGACCACCTGCACTTTAGATAGCCACAATGAACTCCACCATTCAAGCTCCACTCTTCTCTGTTCACAGCTCAGCTCATACAACATCATCTTCTTTCTTGTTGGCTTCAAATCATCAATCACCCAAAAATTCAAGCCACATTCCATTACGGAAACTACCAACAGCATTTCCAGTGAACACCCAATTCAATTTCTCCATCATCGGGTTCATCTTCTCCCTGCTCTCTCCGATTGACGACGAAGAAACCACCACCCTATGACTCAAATCCGTCTCCTGTTTCATCATCTAACAGTTCACTCTTCTTCTCTCTCATCTCGATCTCAATCAAACCCCAGACCTATCGAATCATCCTTCAACAGCAGCTCAGGGTCTTGAACATCATACCCCAACTCTCTGCAACAGCTTCAATACTATTCATCTCATTTACGACTTCTTCTTCGATTCGTGACTATGGCGTGACAAACTAATCAAACCCTAGCTCGGTTAACAATTTCGATCCCCCGAGACCCATCAATTCCTTCATCTCGTGTTCTTCTCGATCGAAACGAGCTTCTGCTGCATCAAATCTCCAAAACAATTACCACCAACCCTTTAAATCTGTCTATTGTCTGCTTTCTTCTTAATTTTCAGGTGAGAATGAATAAATGAAAATGATTGAAGAGAAAGAAAACCCTTTCTCGATTTAGGGTTAAATTGATTTGGGGCAGGATTCGGACATGGATCCGGGTACGGGTCAGATGGATCAGGCTTTGGTTAGGGTATGGAGCAGGTTATGGATGGATGGGCTTAAGGTATGGGTGGATTCAGACATGTGGGCTTGGGTATGGGTCAGAGTTTAGGGTGTGGGTTGATTCAAACACCCACCATAAATACATCCCAATTGTGCTATTCTTACTCCCTTCTTTTGGATAAGGGACACCTCTTTGACCTCCCCTTAACTATTATTGTCCTTCCTTCAGTAATTTGAGTCACCCCTTATCCTTGGCTGGGCTCCGTATAGTATTCCCTCCTAGGTGAAATGACAATTTTACCCTTTTGCTAAAATATGGTGATTTCTTCTCCTTTTCCTCCGTGTGACTCCATAGTAGCTATAAAACTCAAACAAGCGTAAAATACATAATTTACAAGAAAAATAGCAAAGAAAGCATAAACAATAGATAATAAATAGGATATATTCTACACCCTATCAAATTCCCCCACACTTAGACTTTGATAGTCCTCGAGCAAATCAAACTAAAAACTCACAACTTCAAAGCGTTCAAGCGTCCCAAGCATCCAAAGAGTTATGAGGACATAGAGTTTCTGCATTCTAGTAATAAGAAGTTAGAAATACTAAAGAACATATTCTCATTCTTAAATGTTGAGTGAGAAATAACCACACCATAATGAGAGAATGCATGTTTGAGAAACGATCAATAAGCATTTCGCCTCGACTTCTGCCTCACCAAATAGGATTTTATGATAATTGCACTCAAAAAGACAGCTTTTTTATGGTTCTCACATGTGTGCAGGTAGGAATGAAGAGAGAAATCTTGCAACACGTTGAATGGTGGGAAGGACAACTTCCGAAATATTTTTTAAAAACCCACATCTTTTAATATTTTGAAAAGCCATTTTTCTGACGATCTCTACGAAAGGAAATCAACCATTTATTATTGAGGATGAGATTACTTACTCACCTTCACATCCGATCTCCAATTATGATAACACCACTCTCACGGCATCCAATAGAAACGTCTTCCGCTCCTTGTCTTGATCTTCTTCGTCTTCGTCTTCGGTTTCAACTATTGATGATAAACTCTTGAATTTCATAAATCCTTGACAATTTGTAACCTTTACCTTAAATCCTTGTCTCTTGAAACTTCCTTATAAATTTTCCTTCCCCACGGCTCATTAAATAAAAATAATAACAAATATTTCTCTTGTTTTTCTCTTTTTTTTTTTTTTTTTTTTTTTTTTCAATTTTTTTTTTTTTTTTTTTTTTTTTTTTTTTTTTGAAATTCAAGAGAAATTAAATACAAAATAAACCATGGCCGTGGAAGAAGTATTTTACCACTTGATTCTTCACAACTTGTATCGTCTTTGAAATCATAAACTTTCAAAAATTCTCACCTTTTAATTTTCTTCGCTTTTATGAATAAGTCTTCATACTTGTATGTATAATTACCTCATTGTATTGTAAGTCCTCAACATATATGTAAAATCCGCTCGTTGTATGTTGCTTTACTTGTATTTGAAATTTGCTCTTTTTCCCGTTCCGTTGCTTGTAAACCTTAAACTTTTTCCAACTTTCCTTGTAGATTTTGATGTCGCTCCTTGTTGATGATGATGGTGTTTCTATGGATCCGTTGTTGTCGCGAGAGAGAATGGTGCTAACTGCAAATCGAACTACAAGAAGGAAGCTTTCATCTATAGACGTCACCCTTCATGATTGACAAAATTAGCACTCAAGAGATCAAAGAGTAGTGCTTCTATTGGTGGGAGGTTGGGTAGCTCACCATTCTACCCGGAATTTACGTACGGTGACACACACTCAAAAGAAAGCTCTTTAGTAGATGGAAAATTTCTGGTCAGTGCCTCACATGATATGAATACGGGTAGTCTCCACTAATGATTGATCGGCAACTCTAATAACGCACTTCTCCCGCACCAAATTCGCATCACCGGCATGATTAAATCCATTATTTAACACTCAAACAAGCAAGAAATCCGAATGTAGTTCTCTAACATTTCCAAGTTCAATTATGTCGGTCAAAATCTCTATGTAAACATACCTAGAAGTATGCTAGTGACTCTAAAATCTTTAAAAGTTGAAGTTTTTATGAAAAACTTTTTTTTTTTTTTTTTTAAATTTTTTTTGTAATTTTTGTTTTAAAAACATGCTTAACCACTCCCCCACACTTAAACCTTACATTGTCCTCAATGTAATTGAATCCTCCTAGTAAAGTCAAGGTGGGAGATTTTAACATGATATGGACAAGAAAAAGAAATAAAAAATAAAAAGCAAAAGCAAAAGGATAAGAAATACAAAACCTATGGGTTGCCTCCCATGAAGCGCTTGTTTTAAAGTCGACGGCCCGACTAAGCTCTTGCGAGATTCATTAGCCCGGATCAATCTCTTTCACGGGAAAACATGACTTCACATCACTAGGGTATCGCGTTGTCTCAAAGATATTGAAGTGGATGAGTGTACCATCAAACTCCATAGTCAAGGTGCCATTTTGGACATCAATCTTTGTTCCGGCGGTGCTCAAGAATGGTCTACCCAATAGCAAAGGTGTAGACTTGGAAGAATTCTCATCATTCATGTCTAAGACATAGAAATCGTCCGGAAATACAAGCTCATTAACCTGCACCAAAACATTCTCAACAATCCCTTTCGGGTAAACATTAGATCGGTTAGCAAGTTCAAGAACTACCCCGGTCTCCTTAAGAGGACCAAGATTCAAAGAATCATAAATCGAAGACGGCATAACATTAACCGATGCACCCAAATCTAGCAAAGCTCGAGTAAACCTTGTTTTACCAATTGTGCAAGGTATAGTGAAACTACCGGGGTCCTTTAATTTTGGTGGGAGTTTCTTGAGAATGAACGCCGAAGCATTCTCCCCCACACTCATGACTTCATTCCCTTTTAACCTTTTCTTCTTCATGCACAACTCCTTTAAGAACTTTGCACAACGAGGAATTTGACGAATAGCTTCAATGAGTGATATATTGACTTGTACTTTCTTAAGGATGTCCCACATATCCTTGTATTCCAAGTCTTTCTTTGATTTAGCAAATCGGCTAGGAAATGGGGGTGGAGTTGTGAAAGTAGGAACCGTCTCCTCGGGTTGGTTGGTTGGAGATGTTTTCTCCTTTGGTGCGGTTTAAATTTCCTCTTTCTCATCATACACCTTATCTTTTTGATTTGGTTGCTCCACTTGTTTCCCACTCCTCAAAGTAATCGCATTAACGCTCTCTCTTGGATTAACAAATGGTTGTGAAGGAAGCTTTGTGGACGCTTGAGCTTTCAATAGATTCATATCGGTCGCTAATTGCCCCACTTGAATTTGTAAATCCTTGATTGCCGAATCGGTCTTTTGTTGGTGTTGTTGAACCAAAGTGGTGAGACCTTGCACACCTTGCATTAACGCATTGAGCTTGTGATCATTCAAAGAATCACGCTCCTTGACTTGTTGTGGTTGAAATTGTTGTTGAGGTTGGAAACGTGATTGTTGGAAACCACCTTGTTGCTCATACGGATTGGAAACCGCCGCTTGCTTGTTTGCATAACTAAAGTTGGGATGATCCTTCCAACCGGGATTATAGGTATTGGAGTATGGATCGTACCTTGGCCTTTGATTTGGATATAAAGCATTTACGTGTGCGGTCTCACCATCCGGAATAATTACCGCGGCCATCCTTTGCATCATTATCTCCATGTTACTCATCCTTTGATCAAGATGCGACGATGAATCACTAACTTCATGCACTGGCCTAACCATGGGTTCATCCCTTGTGTAGAATTGTTGCGAGTTTGCCGCCATACTTTCAATCAACTCGGTAGCTTGGGTCACCGTCTTGTTCATTAGTGCACCACCACCCGCGGCGTCAAGAAGAGACCTATCACTTGGGTTGAGAGCTTCGTAGAAGTATTGGAGTATCATAACGTCACTAAATTGATGGTGTGGACAACTTGCCACCAACCTCTTGTATCGCTCCCAACATTCATACAATGATTCTCCCACTTGTTGTTTCAATCCACAAATCTCCTTGCGAATTTGAGTAGCTTTGGATGCGGGAAAATATCTCTCGAGAAAAGTTTCTTCATACCAGTCCATGTTGTGATACTTCCTAAGGCAAATAATATAACCATTCATTAGCATTGCCCGCCAAAGAAAACGGGAAAGCTTTCAACATTGCTCCATCCACATTAGTCTCCGGTGGAAGCATAGCCATAACTATGGTATAGAAGTCCATAAGATGTTTGTTTGGGTCCTCATTCACCATGCCATGGAACTTTGTTAACTCTCTAATCAACCCCGGCTTGATCTCGAAGGGTGAGTTAGTTTGGATACACCATTGTTGTGTGTCAAGCCTGTGAGAAGCTAGGTCCTTGAGTGTACGATCAGCCATCGTCTCTTCCTCTTTGTCCGAATCAGAAATCACTTGATGAAGAAGGAGGAAGTGGAGTGTTAACCGCTCGAATGAAATCCTTTAGTTGAGTGCCGGATCGAAGACGTATTGGACTCGGTCTGCCCTTCTTAAGCATTCACCAAAGGTATACACCTGAAACAAGATTCTCAAAAACTAAGTTAGATACGAAATAGAATCCAACAAAGCAAGAATAAAGCAAAAAGAAAAATAAAAACAACTAATTAATCAATATGCTTGCTCCCCGGCAGCGGCGCCAAAATTTGATGCGTGTCGTAGGTGCAATCAAATTAATTAATGTTTCCACTTAATTAAAAATAATATAATGGAAGTCAAGTTCGTTCCCACGAGGAGCAAGAGATTCTAGTTGTAAAAATTGTCACGAAAGGGGGGTGTAAAAAGCAAAAGAAAATAAACAAAGAAATTAAAAGATAAAGTTGAAAGCAATAAGAGAGTCAAGATCAAGGAATCCTTCTTCGTTGCAAAACAATGAATCAAGTTATGTTCTTTTCTACTTGTTATTAGTCACAGATTATCACCAACCGTAGGATAGCAGGTCCGCTTAGCTAGCCCCAAAATCCCTAATTTCACCGAGTAACAGTCCGCTTAGTTATCGATTCTATTCAAAAGAACCACCCCGAGGTTCGCTTACAAGATGTAATTCCCCGAATGCATTAAGATTTATGAATTTAGGTTTAGTACTAGTAGTTAAACTCGGTTCGCTTGGTTTACTTTCTAGCGTTGTTTCTACACACAATTGCTCCACGTAATCCCTCCGCAAGGTCTCGTGTTTGCTACTTATGTAAAGAGTCAAGAAACGATTACTTATCTCCTAACTTTCACTAGCTTTAGATCAAATTAACAAATCAATTTAGTTGGCCACCTAAACAATCTATCAATCAATCATGAATGTCTTTAAGATCATTCCTATTAGTAAAAACAAACGATAATCATGTGAAAAACTCCAAGATAGAATTGAAAAAACTCAAAACATAAATTAAGAACTAGGAATTCATCTTCAATCAATAATAAAATTAGCTACTCATGCTAAAGAGTTCACACAAAGAATAAGAAAAGAAAAGTGTTGTGTGTAGAGATGTGTGTAAAAGATGTAGAAAACTTCTCTATTTATAGGCTTCAATATTCTCCAACTCTTCCAAGGATTAGAATCCTTTTCCTTTAGCAATTCAACTTCCAAATTCAAGTATTTATCAACTCTTCATCTTCTCTTTCCAAATTTGAGCCAAATTCTCCATCCAATTCCTAGTCCAAGTCTTCACACCCATGAGAGAAGTCCATAGAAAATTCTGGAATTTTGGTCGCCGGAAAACTGGGATTGTGGCCGGAATCCGGCCGGAAAATCTCCGGAAAACTATCTCAGGTGACCGGCCCGGTCAACGGTTCAGTGAGTCAACGGTCCAACTCAGCGGGTCAACTCGGTCAGACCGAGTCAAACCGAGTCAGGTCTGGTTCTAGGTCAGGGTCAGACCCAAGTCAGCTGTGTCAGGTCAGTCTTGCACAGGCCATTGCAACCTTGCACAGGCCAGATGCTGTGATGCACAATGATTGTGCTTCAGCCATGATGGCTGCCTGAAAACCTGTAATGCACCATCATCACCAACTCCAGCCCTGTAATCCTAGCATGCCTCTCTATCACATCAACAGCAGCAGCTCAATCTCAGCTGCATCAGTTAGCACCATCCCATACATTCCTGCAACCCAACCGCCACCTGAAATACACCACAACAAGCACCACGACCCGCACCTGCAATGGCTCTGTATAAGCATTTCCTTCCCTGCACTACAAATGCTACAGCTTCAACTCAGAGTCGACATCATATAGCTCAGTTCATCTCAACTGCAGCATTAGCTCCAGCAATTCCACCTAGCAGCACCTCCTGAGTTGCAACCACTCCATTTCAGCTGAATCACAGCATCAACAGCTGCTTTACTCTCCCAAGCCACCAGGGCAGTAGCAATTGAGCTTCAACTAGCTTCCCTGATTCACCACCAGATCCTGCTATTTCAACCTGTAATGCCACATTCAACTCCATTTCCCTGAATCGATTGCAACAGCAGCATCGATTTACTTCCTATCAATCCATATCCATATGCAGCAGCAGCACAACTGTTCTGTATCTAGACCACCTGCACTTTAGATAGCCACAATGAACTCCACCATTCAAGCTCCACTCTTCTCTGTTCACAGCTCAGCTCATACAACATCATCTTCTTTCTTGTTGGCTTCAAATCATCAATCACCCAAAAATTCAAGCCACATTCCATTACGGAAACTACCAACAGCATTTCCAGTGAACACCCAATTCAATTTCTCCATCATCAGGTTCATCTTCTCCCTGCTCTCTCCGATTGACGACAGAAGAAACCACCACCCTATGACTCAAATCCGTCTCCTGTTTCATCATCTAACAGTTCACTCTTCTTCTCTCTCATCTCGATCTCAATCAAACCCCAGACCCATCGAATCATCCTTCAACAGCAGCTCAGGGTCTTGAACATCATACCCCGGCCATCGCAACGACTTCAATACTATTCATCCGTTCTGACTTCTTCTTCGATTCGTGACTATGGCGGCGACAAACTAATCAAACCCTAGCTCGTTAACAATTTCGATCCCCTGAGACCCATCAATTCCTTCATCTCTGTGTTCTTCTCGATCGAAACGAGCTTCTCTGCGTCAAATCTCCAAAACAATTACCACCAACCCTTTAAATCTGTCTATTGTCTGCTTTCTTCTTAATTTTCAGGTGAGAATGAATAAATGAAAATGATTGAAGAGAAAGAAAACCCTTTCTCGATTTAGGGTTAAATTGATTTGGGGCAGGATTCGGACATGGATCCGGCAGGTCGAATGGATCGGGCTTTGGTTAGGGTATGGAGCGAGGTTATGGATGGATGGGCTTAAGGTATGGGTGGATTCAGACATGTGGGCTTGGGTATGGGTCGAGTTTAGGTGTGGGTTGATTCAAACACCCACCATAAATACATCCCAATTGTCTTATTCTTACTCCCTTCTTTTGGATAAGGGACACCTCTCTGACCTCCCCTTAACTATTATTGTCCTTCCTTCAGTAATTTGAGTCACCCCTTAACCTTGGCTGGGCTCCGTATAGTATTCCATCCTAGGTGAAATGACAATTTTACCCTTTGCTAAAATATGGTGATTTCTTCTCCTTTTCCTCCGTGTGACTCCATAGTAGCTATAAAACTCAAACAAGCGTAAAATACATAATTTACAAGAAAAATAGCAAAGAAAGCATAAACAATAGATAATAAATAGGATGTATTCTACACCCTATCAAATTCCCCCACACTTAGACTTTGATAGTCCTCGAGCAAATCAAACTAAAAACTAAAAACTTCAAAGCGTTCAAGCGTCCCAAGCATCCAAAGAGTTATGAGGACATAGAGTTTCTGCATTCTAGTAATAAGAAGTTAGAAATACTAAAGAACATATTCTCATTCTTAAATGTTGAGTGAGAAATAACCACACCATAATGAGAGAATGCATGTTTGAGAAACGATCAATAAGCATTTCGCCTCGACTTCTGCCTCACCAAATAGGATTTTATGATAATTGCACTCAAAAAGACAGCTTTTTTATGGTTCTCACATGTGTGCAGGTAGGAATGAAGAGAGAAATCTTGCAACACGTTGAATGGTGGGAAGGACAACTTCCGAAATATTTTTAAAAACCCACATCTTTTAATATTTTGAAAAGCCATTTTTCTGACGATCTCTACGAAAGGAAATCAACCATTTATTATTGAGGATGAGATTACTTACTCACCTTCACATCCGATCTCCAATTATGATAACACCACTCTCACGGCATCCAATAGAAACGTCTTCCGCTCCTTGTCTTGATCTTCTTCGTCTTCGTCTTCGGTTTCAACTATTGATGATAAACTCTTGAATTTCATAAATCCTTGACAATTTGTAACCTTTACCTTAAATCCTTGTCTCTTGAAACTTCCTTATAAATTTTCCTTCCCCACGGCTCATTAAATAAAAATAATAACAAATATTTCTCTTGTTTTTCTCTTTTTTTCTTTTTTTTTTCTTTTTTTTTTTCAATTGTTTTTTTCTTTTTTTTTTTTTTTTTTTTAAATTCAAGAGAAATTAAATACAAAATAAACCATGGCCGTGGAAGAAGTATTTTACCACTTGATTCTTCACAACTTGTATCGTCTTTGAAATCATAAACTTTCAAAAATTCTCACCTTTTAATTTTCTTCGCTTTTATGAATAAGTCTTCATACTTGTATGTATAATTACCTCATTGTATTGTAAGTCCTCAACATATATGTAAAATCCGCTCGTTGTATGTTGCTTTACTTGTATTTGAAATTTGCTCTTTTTCCCGTTCCGTTGCTTGTAAACCTTAAACTTTTTCCAACTTTCCTTGTAGATTTTGATGTCGCTCCTTGTTGATGATGATGGTGTTTCTATGGATCCGTTGTTGTCGCGAGAGAGAATGGTGCTAACTGCAAATCGAACTACAAGAAGGAAGCTTTCATCTATAGACGTCACCCTTCATGATTGACAAAATTAGCACTCAAGAGATCAAAGAGTAGTGCTTCTATTGGTGGGAGGTTGGGTAGCTCACCATTCTACCCGGAATTTACGTACGGTGACACACACTCAAAAGAAAGCTCTTTAGTAGATGGAAAATTTCTGGTCGGTGCCTCACATGATATGAATACGGGTAGTCTCCACTAATGATTGATCAGCAACTCTAATAACGCACTTCTCCCTGCACCAAATTCGCATCACCGGCATGATTAAATCCATTATTTAACACTCAAACAAGCAAAAAATCCGAATGTAGTTCTCTAACATTTCCAAGTTCAATTATGTCGGTCAAAATCTCTATGTAAACATACCTAGAAGTATGCTAGTGACTCTAAAATCTTTAAAAGTTGAAGTTTTTATGAAAAACTTTTTTTTTTTTTTTAAATTTTTTTGTAATTTTTGTTTTAAAAACATGCTTAACCACTCCCCCACACTTAAACCTTACATTGTCCTCAATGTAATTGAATCCTCCTAGTAAAGTCAAGGTGGGAGATTTTAACATGATATGGACAAGAAAAAGAAATAAAAAATAAAAAGCAAAAGCAAAAGGATAAGAAATACAAAACCTATGGGTTGCCTCCCATGAAGCGCTTGTTTTAAAGTCGACGGCCCGACTAAGCTCTTGCGAGATTCATTATCCCGGATCAATCTCTTTCACGGGAAAACATGACTTCACATCACTAGGGAGGGCAATATCATCCCAACCTTTGGGATATATAGTATCCTTTTTCATTTTCTTTTTTTCCCCACCAGAAGTTCATTTGAATACTTTCCATTTGGTCAGTTAATTCTTTGGGCATAGGGAAAATAGCTAGATGGTGATTAGCTAAGTTGCCTAAGACAGCTTGGCTCATAATAGTTCTACCAGGCGGAGAAAGTAATATTGCATCCCATATGTGAACTATTCTTGTAACTATATAGGAGGTCAGCAAAAGACTCATTTTTTCTCTTTTGTAAGAGAAGGGGAACTCCTAAATATTTTTCCTTTGCTTATTCTAAGAATATTGGAGATTTCATTTTTCACATTACTAGGAATCTTAGAGCTGAAAGCTAAAGCTGTTTTGTCAAAATTCACAGCCTGCCCTGAGAATTTACTGAATTGCTCTATTATAGTAGACAAATTCCTTGCATCTTTACTTCTTGCCTTTATAAAAATGAGACAATCATTAGCAAAAAGTAAGTGAGATATGGGAGGACAATTCTTATTATCTTTAAACCCATGGATGAGATCATTATTTTCATCAGTTCTCAAGCTTCTAGACAATGCTTCCATACATAGAATAAAAAGATAAGGGGATAAGGGGTCACCCTGCCTTAGTCCCCTTTGAGAATAATAAACATTACTTGGAGATCCATTAAGGAGAATGGATGTAGACAATGTAGAAATGCATTGATTAATCATGTTGCACCAAGCATCAGAGAATCCTAGTTTTTTCAGACTATCAATAAGAAAACACCACTCCACTCTGTCAAAAGCTTTTGACATATCAAGCTTAATAGCAACACAACCATCTTTAGCTTTAGTTTTCTTCACATAATGTATAAGCTCATGAGAAGTAATGATATTATCATGGTGTTGATGGTGGTTTTGAGCTTAGGGTTAAAATCATAAAACCCTAGTCAGATAGTGACGTCACAAAACTTGAGTAATAATGTCTCCACTAAGTGCATTTATTGAACCCTTTAATATGTCTGCGAGAAAATTACCAGGGTACCTTTTTCTAATACTAATTAGGGTTTCGATAGGCCAAACCCTAATTCCCACACCACATGTGCCAATGGCATGCCGTGCCAGCCACATCTCCGCGCCAAGGCATGCCAACCATGCCAGCCGCACCACCGTGCCAATGGCAAGCCGTGCCAAACACATCTCCGCGCCAAGGCATGCCAAGCATGACAGCCGCACCACCGTGCCAATGGAAAACCATGCCAGCCACATCTCCGCGCCAAGGCATGCCAACCATGCCACTGTAGTACCACCGTGCCAATGGCAAACCATGTTAGCCACACCTCCGCGCCAAGGCATGCCAGCCGCACCACCATTCCAGCCACATCTCCGCGCCAAGGCATGCCAACCATGCCAGCCGAATCACTATGCCAATGGCAAACCATGCCAGCCACACATCTCCGCGCCAAGGCATGACAACCATGCTAGCCGCACCACTGTGCCAATGGCAAACCATGCCATCCACGTCAGCCGCACCTTTCCTTGGCCCCAACCATGCTAGACGCACCATGCGCCAATGGCATGCCAAACCCTTGGCCCCACCATGCCACGCCAACCGCACCTTGCCTTGGACCCACTATGCCAAGACATCTGCGCCATTTGCATTTTCACACCATGCCGGCCTTCCTTATGCGGCTACCAAAACGAAGGCGTGCGACGATCAACAACCACCAATCTATCCTAGATGCAAATCCTAGCCGTCCAAGGTCCGCCAAACAACGCATGG
This sequence comes from Papaver armeniacum, assembly GCA_023531295.1. Classification (NCBI taxonomy): domain Eukaryota; kingdom Viridiplantae; phylum Streptophyta; class Magnoliopsida; order Ranunculales; family Papaveraceae; genus Papaver; species Papaver armeniacum. Next base: position 111,602 of record JAJJWW010013550.1, on the reverse strand, counting down.
TAACCTTTGGCCCAAAACCCTAGTTTTGGCCACGCCAAATCTAACGCCAAGGCATGCCATGCCACATATACCAATCGCATGCCAACCACCTTGCCGCGCCATACCATGTCAGCCTTCCCTATTGCGGCTACCAAAACGAATGCGTGCGACGATCAACGGCCACCCTTCTATCCTAGATACAAATCATAGTTGTCCAAGGTTGCCAAACAACGCATTGTAACCTTAGAATTCTTCCTGAGTTTTAGTTTCGGGATGTTTTCACCTCCCTAACAAGCTCAAAATCTAAATATTCCCTACAAGAGAGATAGGAAATTCTTTTCCAAACAGAATGGAGGGGCGGACCATCAAAATCCGAGTCCGTATGAGAATTCTACATCGATTCTAGTAAAGGGCACTAATTAGGGTTTCAACATACCAAACCCTAATTTAGACAAAGCCACAAGCGCTTCTCTTCCAAGCCACACACTACCAGTGGCTCCACTCCACGATAAAGCCATGCCGGCCATGCTTTCATGTCGCTGGTTACCAAACAAAGGGTTGCAATGATCAATGGCCACCTTTCTATTTAAGATGCAGATCTTAGCCGTCCAAGGTCACCAGCTAACGCATTACCACCTTTGGCCCAACGCCAAAATCCTATCTTGGCCACGCCTAAGCCATGTCGGCCATGCTTCCATGCCGCTGGTTACCAAATGAAGGGTTGCAACAATCAACAACCACCTTTCCATGTAAGATGTAGATCTTAGCCGTCCAAGGTCACCAGCTAACGCATGACCACCTTTGTCCCAACGCCAAAATCCTAGCTTGGCCACGCCTAAGCCATGCCGGCCATGATTCCATGTCGATGGCTACCAAGAAAAGGGTTGCAATAATCAACGGCTACCCTTCCTCTCAAGATGCAAAATCTCGACCGTCGAGGGTTACCACCGAGCCGACAAGTTTCCCAAGATCAACTTCCCAAACAGCAACAACGTGCTACATGTTTTCCACTAAAACACTCGAGACATCAACACATGTCACAAACTGGGGGATGCTCATTGGATATTGGTTTGGCTGTTTACAGCGTGCGGCATACACTACGACCGTTATAAGCAAGTGTCATAAGGATGAGGCGGTTAGTAAATACAGGGAGTAATGGTGAAACACTTTCTTTTATGGAACATAAATTTCAGGCGTTACCGGTTACCACATCCTCCCTTTTACTCACCCGTTTTCCATTTCTTAATGAGACCAGAGTACGTTTCACTTCGACTTGTATAAATAGGCATTACCTATTTCCACCGAACAACAAGTTCAGGTCAGGAGCATACAACACTCAGAAAACATTTGCTATCTCTCCATCTGTTAGCTTCCCACTTTCTTATACAATTCGTAAAAAAACTACTCTTCCAGAATCAACCATTCTGGTCTCAACACTTTCTTCGCTTCCCTCCCTAAAACCAACCCTTCTCCTTCACTTTGTGACCGAAGCAAGTATGGAACGGCCATTTCTTGGTTTAGGCCGTATTTGTATAGATTGATCTCTCGAATCTAAAGTACTCTCATGCATTACATTGTTTAGGGTTTAAATTTGTTTCTCACCCACACACCCGAAATTACCAAGATCAGCAGATACCGTTTTCACCCTCAATCAATTGGCGACCATAGTGGGAGGTTTATCTTTCGGTTACAATGTCAGTTTTCGACCATCGATCTCATGCTTAGACCCGGACATCAAGATGGTAGAAGCAGGTGACCCTCTCAGGTATCGACGACTTAGTTACAAGATGACTCGATTATCAGTCTTGACACGGCAAGGGATGACTGGGGACTGTCTAGAGATTAAAAGCGAATGATCCAACCAGGGATCGATGACTCAATTATCAGATGAGACGACTGGGGACTTTCCACGATCACGGTGGTGCTTCCTATAAAACTCGGTCTTACACCAGGAAGGTTCCCTTTTCATCAGGAGACCTGAAAAACCGAGTAAGTCTTACCTAGACAAGATACATGGTTTGTTATTTCAAGTTTTCACAGGAATGATAAAACCGATAGCCATGTTATGTTTCACCCCATGTCATCTACCAACACACGGTTTCATAGTTTTCTTGAGATGTTTGCGTCACTTGCAATCATAACCAAGACAACATCATTCCCAAAACAATCCATTCCAAAACAATTCATTCCAAAGGAATAATACAAAACCCTTAAGGTAACATTTATCTATCAACCCAAGAAATCCAGGAAATCAAAACCATAAACTAGGCGTTTCATTTGCCTTTCAAAAAAAAAAGTCGCCCACCCGTACGTGCTTACTTTTCATAATAATGATTACCCGTCACCATTCATGAGGTAGCCGACGTTACTACGGTGATATTCGAAGAGAAATTGTTTAAGATGAAGTATTTCTACAAGTTTATGAAAGGCATACCCATGGCTAGGGTTTACACCAGTTCAGAAGAAAAATATTTCTACAGATTTATGGAAGGCATACCTATGTCTAGGGTTTGCACCAACAAAAGAAAACTAGAGAAAAAATTGAAAGAGAAACGCTGGAGTACATAGCTGGAATATGCTTTCCCACTTTATTGCTACCACGTTACCGCTAACACCAGGACGTGATAATAAAGATACGAGATAAAAAGGAGAGGCCAACCCCTTTCAAAAGCATAACACTTTTTGGAATTTGAATAAGGAAAGGATTTCTTGTTTGAGCTACGTATGGAAAGATGCAACTAGTCCCGCAAGAACAAGTCTGCGCCACGACAAGCTAGCGTCGTGCCAAGCCAGCGCCCATTCCAAGACGATCCAGCGCTAACAACTTGCATCTTTCCAGCACTAGCAGCTTTCATCCTTTCCAGCGCTAACAACTTGCATCTTTCCAACACCAGCAAGCTTGCATCTTTCCAGCGCCAAAAACTTGCATCTTTCCAGTGCCAACTTCTTGCATCCTTTTAGCGCTAACAACTTGCATCTTTACAACAACTTTCATCTTTCATCCTTCCACCATTTCTCTTGAACGCCTAGTAGAAGGGAGTCAGCAATCTAATTTCATCATACATAAAGTTCAGGAACGACTTCTTCAAAATCGAAGCAAAAAAAATCAGCAACCCCCCTGAGTTCACAAAAACTCTTTTCCTGTCAGGAGATGCATGATTTCTGGGGACTTCGCCCGCAAAACCGTGCAGTCTATGATGAAACATTTATATGAGATTATATATTTACACAAGTTACAACGTCAAGACATATTTGCAGCCCTCAACCGCACTGCATCAGGAAAGCAGCTGTTTCCAGCCAGGAAGCCGTTCCCAAACCCCAACCTCTCTTGGAAAGCACGATTTATAGATGGAACTGGGGACTCCTAAACACTGTTCTCTTGAAAGGTGTCCAGTTTGACAACACACTAATTGATTGACGTATCCTCTCCGCTTAAACGTCCTCTCCATAAGCTGCTCTAGGATCCGAAGACGAAGCTTTAGCGTTTTTTTCTCTAAAAGTTTCAACGTCCTCTCCAAGAACCGAAGCCGCTTCAACGCCTCATTCCCTCCAAAGCTCGTGTTCATGGATAGTTTGCTCGCTTACGCATCCATCCAACCTACTTTGTTCCCATGACAATGTAGTCTCTTCCGATCACACCTGCTGCCGAGAACCGGTGCCACTCATTTGTTGATACCAGCGAGAGCTTCACCAAAGCACGATCACTAAAAAGATTGAAACATGTAAACCAAATTTGGGGACTAAGGATCTACACAGAATCCCTTCACTGTCAAAGCTCAGAAGACACGGTCAACCAAAAGGTCATAGTCACGACGAGGTTATTTACTCTTCAAGGGTGCAGTGTAAGAATATCATCACCTCTCTGTCAAGAATACGCCTGTAACACTTTACAAGGCCGCGGTGGATCCCAAGCCTGCTCAGAAGAAAAAACTTCAGAAACTAAAGAAAAGTGCGACTGTGGACTGCCCATCGCACTCCATCCCGATGACCATTAAAGATTCATGAGATAACCCCAGAGATGCGGCCGAAATATTTTCTTGAAGAAAAAGAGGGATCTACGATAAACAACATAACTCTCTCATTCCTACCTCTTCGCTATCCAGAATATTTCGTCCATGTGCATCCCAGCAACACATCCAGAAGAGTACAATAAGCTTGTATCAAATCCCGTGGACATGGATTCAAGGCGATGCAATGAAAGTAGGCTACACAAGGATACTACCAGCACGGGACGCTTTCACCCCCCTCAACCAGGTTATTTCTGATTTCTACATCATCACTTTCGAAGTTTTACGAGCCGCAAGAATTTCTCAACACGAAGCCGTACATGTGCATCGAAGACTCCAAAAGCACGCCACAGAGATATATTCACATGTTCGGCCGTGCCATCGGATCTAACAGAAATATAACTGGGGACTGCTCACCGCATCTCATTCCATACGATAGTCTAAGATTCAGAAGATGGTTCAAAGGATGTCTTTTGGAACAAAGTCCTCGAAGACTTGATAGCAGCATGTTGGCAACGAAACGTCTCCCAACTCATCTGTTTCATCCAGTGGCTCCGGAAGATTTCGACCATACAAGCGCCCACAACATACTGTCATCGGGATCAGAAAGTCCAGGCACTGAACAACCTAAAATTAAGGATGGACCGACAACGCAACCACATCCATCCATCCAAAGAATGCAATGGAGTTTGGTAAATTTTGGAATCCACTGGAGAGACACTGCAGACGAAAGCACGGATCTGGACGAGCAACAGAAAGTAGAAAAAGGTTAATACCTCTTTTCATACAAACGGGGTTTCTAGAGTTTGCACAGAATAGAGTTTCCTTCTTGCTCCATGAACGGGAATAGATGACTCGGCGCGACTATGCTACCCCGGGCCCACAACATCCCTCCTGAATTCCTCTTGAGTTTCACTATTGGGCCGTTTTAACCTCCTAAACGATCTCAAAACCTAAATATTCTCGCGAAGGAAGATAGGAAATTCTTTTTCAATTAAATATAGGGGCGGATCGTCAAAATCCGAGTTCGTATGAGAATGCTACAACTATTCTAGTAAGGGGCGCTAATTAGGGGTTCGACATGCTAAACCCTAATTTAGACAAAGTTGTCATTATCCCACGGAACTGAAGCAAGTTTTTATCTTCCCAAAGCCAGTCTTCACCTTCCCACGGAACTGAAGCAAGTTGTTATCTTCCCGAAGCCATCGTCACCTTCCCACGGAACTAAAGAAAGTTGTTATCTTCCCGAACCCAACGCTCACGCCGGGCCAACAGATCAGCGCCCGTGCCAAATTTACGCTAGAGGCTCCCATTCCAAGACAACCAATGCTGACGGCTTTTTCCAAGCCAATCCAACGCTCACGGCTCCTTTCCAAGATGCACGATACTTGCGACTTCCATTCCAAGCCAACCAATGTTGACGGCTCGTTCCAAGCCAATCCAACGCTCACGGCTCATTTCCAAGCGCACGATACCTGCGGATCCCATTCCAAGTCGATCCAGTGCTAACGGCTCCAAGTCCAAGCCGACCATTGCTAGCAGCTTCCCTTCACACGAAATCTACACTAGCGGATCCGTTCCATCCTAACCTGCAGTACCACGAGCAGAATTTATGCAAAGCCGGCAAGTACGAGGATCACAGATTTTCCTTACTTCCCGAAAAATGTTAGACGGATCTTCCTGACCATCTTGCATTATTTACGTTTCGATTCTGTCCTTGTCTGTCACCATCTTATGCTTACCTCGCAACCATGCCCCTGTTCCGAGCTAAGCAGGGGACTTAATGTTGATGGTGGTTTTGAGCTTAGGGTTAAAATCATAAAACCCTAGTCAGATAGTGACGTCACAGAACTTGAGCAATAATGTCTCCACTAAGCGCATTTATTGAACCCTTTAATATTTCTGCGAGAAAATTACCAGGGTACATTTTTTTAATACTAATTAGGGTTTCGATAGGCCAAACCCTAATTCCCACACCACATGTGCCAATGGCATGCCGTGCCAGGCACATCTCCGCGCCAAGGCATGCCAACCATGCCAGACGCACCACCGTGCCAATGGCAAGCCGTGCCAAACACATCTCCGTGCCAAGGCATGCAAACCATTCCAGCCGCACCACCGTGCCAAAGGCAAACCATGCCAGCCACACCTCCGCGCCAAGGCATGACAACCATACCAGCCGCACCACCGTGCCAATGGGAAACCATGCCAGCCACATCTCCGCGCCAAGGCATGCCAACCATGCCAGCCGCACTAATGTGCCAATGGAAAACCATGCCAGCCACATATCCGCGCCAAGGCATGCCAACCATGATAGCCGCACCACTGTGCCAATGGCAAACCATGCCAGCCACGTCAACCGCACCTTGCCTTGTCCCCAACCATGCTAGCCGCACCATGCGCCAATGGCATGCCAAACCCTTGACCCAACCATGCCAAGCCAACCGCACCTTTCCTTGGCCCCACTATGCCAAGCCATCCGCGCCATTTGTATTGGCACCACCATGCCGACCTTCCCTATGCGGCTACCAAAATGAAGGCGTGCGACGATCAACGACCACCTTTCCATCCTAGATGCAAATCCTAGCCGTTCAAGGTCCGCCAAACAACGCATGGTAACCTTTGGCCCAAAACCCTAGTTTTGGCCACGCCAAACCGCGCCAAGACATGCCATGCCACATGTGCCAATGGCATGCCAACCACCTTGCCACGCCATACCATGTTAGCCTTCCCTATTGCGGCTACCAAAACGAAGGCGTACGACGATCAACGGCCACCCTTCCATCCTAGATACGAATCCTAGTCCTCCAAGGTTGCCAACTAACGCATGGTAACCTTAGAATTCTTCCTGAGTTTTACTTTCGGGCTATTTTCACCTCTCGAACGAGCTCAAAACCTAAATATTCTCTTAAAAGGAGATAGGAAATTCTTTTCCGTACAGAATGGAGCGGCGAACCATCAAAATCCGAGTCCGTATGAGAATTCTACATCGATTCTAGTAAAGGGCGCTAATTAGGGTTTCAACATACCAAACCCTAATTTAGACAAAGCCGCAAGCGCTTCCCCTCCAAACCACAGACTGCCAATGGCTTCACTCCACGATAAAGCCATGTCGGCCATGCTTTCATGCCGCTGGATACCAAACAAATGGTTGTAACGATCAACGACCACCTTTCCATCTAAGATGCAGATATTAGCCGTCCAAGGTCACCAGCTAACGCATGACCACCTTTGGCCCAACGCCAAAATCCTAGCTTGGCCACGCCTAAGCCATGCTGGCCATGCTTCCATGATGCTGGCTTCCAAACGAAGGGTTGCAACAATCAACGGCCACCTTTCCATCTAAGATGTAGATCTTAGCCGTCCAAGGTCACCAGCTAACTCATGACCACCTTTGGACCAACGCCAAAATCCTATCCTAGCTTGGCCACGCCTAAGCCATGACGGCCATGCTTCCATGCCGCTGGCTACCAAGCAAAGGGTTGCAATAATCAACGACTACCCTTCCTCTCAAGATGCAAAATCTCGACCGTCGAGGGGCACCACCGAGCCAGCAAGTCTCCCAAGATCAACTTGCCAAACAGCAACAACGTGCTACATGTTTTCCACTAAAACACTCGAGACATCAACACATGTCACAAACTGGGGGTTTACAGCGTGCGGCGTACACTACGCCCGTTATAAGAAAGTGTCATAAGGATGAGGCGGTTATTAAATACAGGGAGTAATGGTGAAACGCTTTCTTTTATGGAACATCAATTCCAAGCATTAGCGGTTACCACATCCTCATATTTACTCACCCGTTTTCCATTTCTTAATGAGACCAGAGTACGTTTCACTTCGACTTGTATCAATAGGCATTACCTATTTCCACCGAACGACAAGTTCAGGTTGGGAGCATACAACACTCAGAAAAAAAATTCTAGCTCTCCATCTGTTAGCTTCCCACTTTCTGATACAAGTCGTAAAACAACTACTCTTCCTGAATCAACTATTCTGGTGTCAACACTTTCTTTGCTTCCCTCCCCAAAACCAACCCTTCTCCTTCACTTTGTGACCGAAGCAAGTCTGGAACGGCCATTTCTTGGTTTAGGCCGGATTTGTATAGATTGATCTCTCGAATCTAAAGTAATCCCATGCAGTACATTGTTTAGGGTTTAAATTCGTTTCTCACCAATACACCCGAAATTACCAAGATCAGCTGAAATTGTTTTCACCCTCAAACACATGGATAAGTCTACCAGATAGAAAAGCAGTTTGTGTTGGTTATATAATCTTATGCAGAACACTTTTAAGTCTACTAGTAAGTAAATTTGATATGATCTTATATGAAACATTGCACAAGCTAATGGGTTTAAAATCTATTGCACTCTTAGGACAGTTGTTCTTGGGAATGAGAGTTGTGAAGTTATGATTAAGTTATTTAAGAATATATTGAGATTGAAAGAAAGTTTGAACCATTTTAACAACATCAGGTCCTATAGTATCCCACATCAGTTGGTAGAAACGTGGAGGAAAGCCATCTGGACCAGGAGTAGTCCATGGCTTCATCTCAAAAACAATTTGCTTAACTTCATCAGCACAAAGAACAGCAGTTAACATAGCATTATCATCATTAAAAATAACAATATTAACATTGGGTAAAAACATATCAGAGCAAGGAGGGTTGGGTATTTTACTCATTGAACTAAAATGTCTTAACAATTCATTTTCAATGTCAATCCTTTCATCTAACCAGATCCCATGGTTGTCTTTTAAGGATTCTATTTGAGTTTTTTGTCTTCTATAATTAGCTTTGTGGTGGAAATAAGCTGTATTTCTATAATCCTGAAGCAAATAATCATCCTTACCTCTTTGCCTCTAGTAATCTGACTCAATATCACACCAGTATTTGAGTTGTTGAGTTAACTCATTCACTCTAGTGTCATTTCTATTATTAACAGTACTAGTAAGAACAAACAATTGTCCTTCCAGATTAGAAATTTGAGTGTTTATATTTCCAAAATGATGATAATTCCAGTTTCTTAGACAAAATTTAGTATTCCTAAGACAACGAGTGAACTGAAAAGCAGGAGAACCATTTTGAATACATTTCCATTCAGATTTAATGATTTCAGTACAACTAGGGTCCCTAAACCAGGCCTTATTCACCCTAAAAGGTTTTTTGGTGCTATTTTCCAGTTTACTAGTAAGCAACATAATAGGGCAGTGGTCACTTCCTATAACTGTGAGATGATAAAGAGCAGCATTAATGTAAATATTTTTCCAATCATAAGAGACAACAGCTCTATCTAGCCTCTCTAGGATAAGTTCATTACCATCTCTTCTATTGGTCCATGTGAATGGGTTTCCAATGTAAGGCATACTATAGAGATTATTAATATTTAATAACCTGTTATTGGCCTCTAATTCAGATTGACTAACCTGATTTCCCCCCTCTTTCTCATCATTGTGAAAAATGAAACTTAGGTCACCTATAACAATCAAGGCTTAGGATAAGTAACCCTTAAAGTACTAAGATGGTTCCATTGCCTAGTTTTCTCAGACTCATTCAAAGCCCCATACAAGCAATTTATTAAGGAACTAGTATTCTGACTATCAATCTTAACAAGACAATTTATCATGTTATAGTTCTTATCCACTATCTGCAGATCAATGTTATCCTTCCACATAAGGCACAACCCTCCAGATAAACCAATGGGATTGAAAAAAAGATACATTTGGGTATTTATATCTGGCTAGAAGATATTTCATTCTTTTCTGCTGGTTTTTTGTTTCAGATAAGAATACTATGTCTGGGTTTTGAGATTTTATGAGCATATGGAGGTGATTCCTAGTATCCTTGTTACCAAAATCACACACATTCCATGCAATGATTTTCATGTTTCTAAAACCTTTTCTAAATTGTATGCATTTTTTTTAAAATTGAGGGACATAATAAAAACAATAAAAACAATTGAAGAAATGATGTATATGGATTTTTATGCGGTGCACAAAAACTGTAATTGATAAAAAATTAGTTTTTAGTTTTACCTTATCCTCCCCTGTGATGTTATTGGGTTATCTCTCGTTTTTTGTGATTCTGTCTGTAGCATTTGAATCCAATTGTTTCCCATCATGAGAAATTTCAGTTGAGGTGGCTGCATCAGATCTGCTATATCTTCAGATATCCTAATCCTCTTTCCAAGCCTTGCTGGTTCACTTCCACCTTCACCATATTTTAGTGCTCTAATCCTTGGAGCAATAGAATTCCATCTTTTGGAGGGATGAATGGAGCATTTTTAAGTTGCTTCTTAGTTTTGCAGCTTGGAATGGCTATAACATTGTTTTCTTCAGTCAGCTTTTTCTTTCCAGTGATGTTACTCACACCAATATTGTAAGGTTTGGCATGAGATTTAGTGAGAAACTCTGTTGCCGCCTTACATGCTCCTGATGTATGTTTTATGATAAAACATTTATGGCATAGATTATGGGGTTGTTTCTCATAGAAAAATTTTATCCACCTTGTGTAACCTGCATTTGTTTTTGCCATAGATCCTCTTCTCATTGGGTCATTAATGTTGATGAAGACACACACTTTGACACCGTCTTTGTCCACTGGTATAGCATCTTTTGGCTCAATAGCAATAACTTCCGCCATCAATTTTCTAATTTTTGTTACTGATATGACATTCAGATGTTCTAGTAGAAGTTTCTTCATTTGAATCCAAAAGAAATGGTGGTCCCAGTCCATCTCTTTGTACATAACTGAAGAGTTGTAGCTATGAAGGATGACCAAGTAATTGTTGATACTCCATGCCTTGTTCTAAAAACTTTTTGCTTTGTGTCATCATCAATGAACTTGAACACCATTACATTTGTATCTATCTCCACCACCTTGAATTCACCTTCTGGGATAAAGGACCATGTAAACTTGATGTGGTGTTCTACATCTTTGAACCCCATTGATCCATTTTCCATTACAATCATGCCCACCAGACAATTTTCCCATTCACCAATTTCTTCAATAATGTCGTTTCCAACCAATTGGATTTCTTCTTCCTCTTCAGCATCAAGATCCAACGCTACTTTCTTAAATTTCTATGCTAGATCAATAACTTGATTATCACTTCCTGCCGCCAAAGTGAATTTCAATATTAGTTTGTCCTGTGATTCTGTGACTGCTTTCACTTGCCAATATAAGAAGGGTTAGGGTTTTGTTCTCCCAAAGAAGGGATTTTCTGGCGAGATTGATGGCTAGAAAAGATATGATTGTTATAACCATATTTTTTATTTCCGGTAACAAAATATATGACTGATAATCCAATGAGAAAAAAAAAAGATTTTGTTGCCATAATTGAACCGTCTTTTTTGAATTTCAAATTGCCTTTTACTCCTCCTTTTCTTCCTTTGACTTTTCTTCCTGTGGCTAACGGATCGGATGTGACTGAGTTGAACTTCCTCATAAGCAACTGGGCTAACAGAGAAAACGCTTTATCACAATATTCATACTGGCAAACGCCATTTCAGAGAGAACAACCTGTAAACACGTTAAGGGAGGTTAAAGAAATTAAAAATCCATTAGGTTGAAAAGAAAAATGAATAAACGTTTTTTGAAGTAAGAAGGATGAACTATTGAAATAAAATCTGAAATCGATGGTTTATTGATCTCCAAATTGGATACATCTGCAAAGGACATGAAAAACATGATTAGAGAAAAGATATACCAACTATTAAGACATGATTTGATGCCAAAAGGTTTGATAACAAGGATGAAAAATTTGAAAACTTTTACTGAGTTGTAGTCGTCGATTCACTGAGAGTCTCTCTCCTCGTTTGAACTTGTCCATTGCAAGCGTTCACATATCGTCGGATTCCTTTTAGGTGATTGTTGCAATTTGTCCTTTTTGAGGGGTGAACTCTTCCTCCCATTAACTTCAGTCCAATCTCTCTCTGAAACACATGTCTTCCCTTCGTCACTTCCAATGGTCAGGACTTCTGGTATGTTTGAAGTTGGTAAAAATTTTCCTTTACCAATAATTGCTTCACCAAACACCGATTCATTCTTTGCAGCACTATCCACTAGATCTGCCCTTGGAGAAAGGCTTGTTCCATGTGCATCATTTAAAGCAACTGCCACAACTTATGTAGTTTTTAAAGTAGCACCATTCAAGGATTCTACCTCTTGAGATGAACCAACCCCCTTTGGAACTTCACTACTTACAGCTGTGGCTTTAATGCTACCAGTATTTGTAATATCTTCTTTACCATTTGTACTCTGTTTTAAACCATTATCCTCATTTCTATTAGCACCAAATGTGTCCATAGTATCTACACTTAATACCTCTACAGACATCCCTGATACAACTCTGACGTTTTTAGATGTCCATCTTGTCTTCTTTTTCAATGGACAAGTCTTAACAAGATGAACAAAACAATTTTCACATTTCAGAGGTTTCCATTGATATTCAATGGAAGCTCCATTGCATATTTTGCATTAATGAATAGGGGAACGCTCACAGGGAATTTGAAGATCTACGTCAATCTCAATGCAAACCCTAGTAAAAGATAATCTATGTTTCTTAAGTATGCTGTCATCAGCTAATTAAAAAAGGTACGCCAATATAGCTACCTATCAGTCCTAAACCTTCCTCATTCCACATGTGCAATGAAACTCCAAAAATCTTCACCCAAATTGGCACAACCTTAATTTCAGAAATTAATTTTTCTATAAGCTGTGACCAAGGTATCAGAATAAACAGGCTACTTGCAATGTAAAATGATCCAGTTTCTAATGTATTTCTACGATCCTCATCATCCATAAAAAAAAAAGATGAAAACACAATTTCCATGGAGTTTAACGCTTCCCTGTTTCTTAAGCTTCCATATCTTGCTCACAACCGTTTGAACAGAAGCAAAAGAACCTCTTTTCCGCACAAAAAATCCCACCACCAGATTTTCACACTTCTTGATTCCTGATGAGAAACTTTCAGAAAGAGATGAAACCACAAGCTTATCATTAATCTCTGTAGAGGTGAATTCAAATTATGGTTGAGAAGATACAACTCTTGGGGTAGGAAATTGATCTCTCCAAGAGCTATTAGAGCTAGGGTTTGAAATACCCCCAATAGAAGAGTTCTTCCCCGAAGTACAGTTGATATTCTCAGCAACAACCTCACTAGATGAACCAATCTCCAAGCTGCTTTGGTTCTTTTCTTTAGCAACACCATCAAAACCATCACAACCCAATTGTGAACCAATTCTAGGGTTTGCAACAATACCTCCATAAGTACCATAGGATTCATCTAAAGATGAAAAACTAGCACACCCCAAGATTGATTCTTCATTAATCGAAGTTATTTGATCTTTATTCTTATTTCTCTGGAAATCATTAGAAAGAGGTTGTGATGAAGACGCCATGGTGAAGAATTTGCAGAAAAAACAGACCTGGATAAATCGCAATCAAAATCGCCGCAACGTAACTGTTTCTCACTCCTCTCCTTTTAATGATCCCAGGTCGATCAACCGATGCCCATACCTATTCGATAGAAACTTGTTGTTGGGGCTACGAATAAAGTAGTTTGTGGCTTGCAGTGTATTAAAATGCTAGGTATATCACCCCGGCCTACGGCCGGAGCTCAACCTTTTGGTGGTAGTCGTCTGGTTAGTCGAGGTCGTAGGTAATAAGACCAAACATGGCATGGTTTCTTCCTAAATGGAAAGAGAAGTCATGAAAGAATTAACTGCAATATGTTTTTGCTTACACATTTTTGAAACACCTTACATTTTTACTTTTTGGTTACGTGAAAGATTTACAAACACTTGGACATTTTTGAGTAAATCAATCGACAACTAATCGGTGAATTCTTCACCAAAGATAGATTTTTTTTTATCACTCTAATAATAGGATTTGATCTAAAAATAGGTTCATCAAATTAGTCGAATACCCAGGCATTGCAACCACCTTACGTAGACAAAACACTGCGGTTGAGCAGCTAGATTTTTCCAAAAAACAATCTTAAGCATCATTCTTATAACCTTGGGCTCTAAACCTATTCTATATCATCCTGTAATTCGTCTCATATACTTCATTTGCACGTTTTCCGGACCAACGACAACCGTAAGAAGCCTCTTTGAACTCCATAACTAAACACAAAAAGCCTCTTCATCATATTATTTTCTTTCAAATTGCTGTATGTAACCATCAATCTTTTGCAGTTGAGGGTTGGAACTATAAGTGATGAATTTTCCTTTTCATGGTTCGGTTAATGTGGAATATCTGGATTCATATCGAAAATAAATGGAAACATATAAATTTTAACCTGTTACTTCGGTTTCTTTTTATTTTCCAACATTATGTGAGAATACCATCCAAAGAAAAAAGTCACTCAATGTCACCAAGAATGCTATCCTTGCACCTATTTCTGGTCAAGACCAATGGTTATGGATCTTGATATAGGAGTAAACAACTTGCATACCTTCATAATATGCGTTAAACTTTGAATTACCAAATGCCATGTGGCTGAACTGAAAAGCTCACATGAAAACGGGGACAGTTTGTCGACAAAACTTGTGTGTATCCTCGATTACCAAATGAAAAAAACTTTCATCGCAACTGTTTTGTTAAGAGTACTGTATTACCTCGATACTGATATCATGTCAATCTGATTCTCTGAAAATAGTTGACTTCATGTCAAGTGCAAGCCTTCAGTGGTTCGGATTTGATTCTTGCATATTACATTCTCCATGTCTCACTACTTTCACTAGCCTTAATAATTTAGATATTGTTGCTTCTTTTAGATTTACATGAGGCATTAATGTCTTTATATGAATGCGTAACATGTTTATATGGGGAAATTGGATATTTTTACACCAGGTATTCCAAGTATCTTCTCAATCTAAACTATGGTGATTCTCAGCTTTACATTTATGCATTGAGAATACAAAGACTCAAAGGCAGCACCATTATACTGTAGATATGGATATGGATCCGAAAGTTCCAAATTCTGTCATGGGTGGGATTCCGCTAGGGGTGCTCGGTTAGTACTGTACACTAATAATTTAATGCTAGGAATTAAAACTGATCTCTCATGGTTTGTTATTCTTCTCTTTTTAGTATGATTTTTCTCTTGGAATACTTAATCCTATGCTAATGATTTCTTAGAAATGTAATGTATATATGGTGTTCTCAAATTTTGAGTTTCTTTAGTTCGTTTAGTCGTTCCCTACTTGGGTGAAAACAGTGGTACTTCAATTTTGATGGATTTTTACGCCGTATTTGAAATGTTTAAATGTTTTGTTATATTGAGATTATATGAGAAAACGAAAATTTGAATTTAATTAATTGCATTCCCGCATACTTAAATGATGTGGGTGCGTGTTGTTTTTTTCTTTGATGAGTACCAATAATAGTAGCAAGTTGAGTAGTCATTAGCAAGCTGATGTGCTCTAGCATAAAAGTGTACGAATTCCCCATTTACGAAAGCCCTTGTAAAAATCAAAACCAAGGGTTAGCACGGGCAGCTAGGTTGGCGGAGCCAATATTATGCTTAGCTTGTCCGGATGGAGGGACGGGTGGCTTGGGCATTGATAATTAGGTTGGGCCATGGCATAATCTTAGCCGTTCAGCCTACTATTGATCTCGTCCGTCCTTTATCCATTATAGACACCACCTTTCCTTAGAACATTGATATAAAGAAAAGAGGTAATTGTTTGGTGAAGCCTTATTTTGGTGAAGTATTTTCACATGACAATAGTGATGTAGTTTTACAAGTGGTAAGAAAGAATTCGATTCTCGGACTTGGGAAGTTGTTGATTTTAGATTTAAATAAAATTAATCTAGAAAATAAAAGAAAAGATAATGACAATATTGAGAGATTAATGGGAATCGGGATTTCACCGAACTCTTTTTCTATGGTTCAATTATTAATTCTTTGACAATTATAGCTCCAAAAATAATAGTTATTGACTCTAAATCTTTGCCAAGGTAGATTTTATAAAACATTAATTGTAAATGGTAAGCATGGATTATCAAAACACCTAAGCTAAGCATAACCCATCAAACTAAATCACAACTAATTAATTTAAAATCATAATTCAAATTATATTAATGCAAAAGTCGTAAAAAGAATTTAATAAAATTACCATAGTGTTGAGAATTTGCTTCCTTCGTCATCCCAGCGATGGGGTTTAGCTCATCATGGTAGAAACACGCTCAAAAGAATTTTTCATAGCTCTAAAAGGTGTTTTTATTGAAGAAATAGTATAAGACAGAGATTTGCAACGCTGTAAGGATGTTACGAGGCGTTCTTTGTTACAAGCCGGTGTTGCAATTGAACAATTACTGAACGATAAATCAAATGTGTGGCGAGAATAAAAGACTGTCTATATGCGTCATTCTTCGTGTTCTTGAGAACGACACTTCTTTGGTGTCGTCTGCAACTTCTCTTCTTCCTCTTCACCTGCTGCTGCTGCAACTCCTCCTGCGGCGTGATTTCCTCCTCTAAAGCGTACCCAAACTCCCCGACAGACCTTTTTGGAACGCGTACAAACCTTTTATACACTTCAAGCTAAATTATCTCCCAAGTTATCTTCCATTATTCTTTTCTTTTCTTCACGGGAAATAATCCCTCGGGATTGATTTCTTTCTTTATTGTTTTCTCCTACACGTCTTTTAGTGCTCAAATATCTTCCAGGGATATAGTATAATACAACAGGTAAGATTTCTTTCTCTCAACCCTCACGAAATCGCCAAAAATAAGCCAACACCCGAGATAGTATCGCACTGCCCTGTTTTACAAAAACTCGACCAAATCCTTGTTTCCTTCCGATAAAAAAACCGTTAACAATCCTGTCCAGTTATAACAGGCCCTAAGCGAACCCAATACATGAACATACCCGAGAAGAACTCATGCAAAATCATCTCAGAGTTCGAGTATTCTTTTTCCCTATTTTAGCTTCCAACAGATGACCCAATTTATCCGAACCAAAGCACTTTACCAAGCCTGTTTAGCTAAATCAAGTCCATCCCAACCTTATTTGGCGATTGAATCTTGTTAAAAACCTTCCAATATTCGAACCCTAAATTCTGCTCGTGAAGAACCATTTTCCCGCCTTTTTTCTGTTTTCAAATTACAAAGAAGATGGTCACCCCTTATCCTGTTATTGGGGTGCGGATAGTACTTGCCTTGGAAATGGATGCCCCTTAGTAATTTGGGTACCCCTTATCCAATGTCGGGTTCCCTTTAGCAATTCTTCTGAGGTGTAATTATGACTTTTCTGGGGAGTCTCCAGCATACTTCCGGGGTGCCTGTAGCGCATCTTATGGGTGCCTTTAGTAATTTTCTTCTAGGACCACTTTTCGAGCCAATTTCTTCGCAAGAAATTATTTCTCCAAAAATTTCTACAAAGACATAAAATACCAGAATAAGTACAAAAATGGGTACTAACAATATAGAAAATCGAGATCAAAATAGACACATAAATGCGTCTATCAAATACCCCCAAACTTATTATTTGCTAGTCCCGAGCAAATCAAAAATAAAATCCTAACTCCCTGTCGCAGGCATCGTCGATTGCATTTAGCGTATGCAATAAGCCTTTAAACCCATAGGTGGCCCTAGTGGCCGAGTTATAGTCTCGGGAGGGTTTACCAGAGATATACCCACAAAACCTTTATTCCAGACCCTAACTATCTACGCAGAACCTTGGAAGGCACTAAAAAGTCTCCTTGGTCGGCATACTTATTGATTACAGGAGGAAGTACCCTGATGCGAAATTCCAATTGTTGTACACGAGTTTGCACTCAAGCATAATAAAATTCATATATAAGTCACAGAGCTCTACTCAGATAGTTTCTGAACATCATAACCGGAGTCAACCAATCACATGGATAGATTAAGAGATGGATATAGAAAAACATAGATGGTTTTGATGTTGTCTAGGTGAACGGTGTTTCTCATATCTGTCTGAAGGCCACTGCCAAAACGAACCTATCCTAATGGACTGAGATACTAGTCTGGACTAATATCAATACACTGGCATATACAAGGGAACTAGTGGTCGATAATCCTAACTCTAGGTCAACACAACTGGCATATACAAGGGTTCCAGTGATCGACTTTATTGAATTTATTCCGGTGGGTCAGATGGTCTGGTCTCAATTTTTTTTTTTCATAATATACATATCTTTTTTTTTTCACTTTTTTTTTCACTTTTTTTTTTTTTGTATCTCAATCACTCTATTTCACCCTAGCAGTGGTAACAACTTGAATCGTGAGCCCCACCTAATCACTTAGAGAAACATATTTTAAAGGAAAAAAAAAAGAAGTGAAAAGGGATTCAACGAGATATGGCGAAACTACCATGTTTTTTCTTTAATTCTAACACCTGAGCTCTGTGCTTTTATGAATAGACTCTTTAGATGTTTCCATCTAATCAGATTGGTTCCTCAACTCCTACAACCAAAATGCTTCCATCCACTTAGATTGGTTAGTGCCATCCTTAATAAACATAAATTTCTAGGCTCTGGAGTTTATTTATTGCAACTAAAAAGTATCTCCCACACCCCCAAACTTAAATCTAACATTGTCCTCAATGTTCTAAAGATGAAATTAAAAGCATGAAAAATGAGAAACTGTTACCATTTGAAGCAAAAGAGTTAAGGAAAGATATTACCGTGTTGCAAGAGCATGGGTTACCTCCCAAGAAGTGCTAAATTTAAAGTCTTCAGCCAGACGTCTAATACCACAAAATGGCTAATTACCTTTCGAATCATATATCAATAGTCGAAACAACTGTGGATCAACAAAACCAAATAAAACTTCCACAATTATAAGACAAATGCACCAAATCAGAAAAAATAACAGACAGAGCACATCCTCATCCAAGGTTTCCTGCAAGACAACTGGGTTTTTCTATGGTGCCCACTTGGGCTTCATATGAGTGTCTTGACAAACAGAGTTTTCTGAACTATGGGTTTCTATTGGTCGGATTTTCACTTGGAAAGTATCGGGAGGATCAGGTTGAGGAGTCGTAAGAGACTCAGGTAATACCTCATGTATACTAGGCTTGATTCCCAAGTTAGGGACTTTTAATGGGGATACTTGACTATCACTACTCCCAAACTTAGGGTAGTCAGTATTCTCAGATAAACCTCTAATTATTGCTTGAATTTCTGGATCCTCGGAGTCTTAAAAATACTCAAGAGCTTCTTCTAGATCATTACCCCCAAACTTAGGGTCAACATTACTCCGTAAGGCCTAGCACTATGGATTGAATTTCAGGGTCTGTAGAGTCTTTAAAGTACTCGAGAGCTTCTTCTAGTTCAAAAGTTTGGTCACCTAACTGACTTAAGAGAATTTTCTCATCAAATTCATCTAAGGAATCACCAAATAAAGTGTCGTCCCAATTATCCTGAATTATATCCTCAACTAAAGTGTTAATCATATTCACTTCCTCTGATTCATTAGAAGGTTGTCTATTAAAATTAAAAACATTTAGTTCACTGGTCATATTACCAAAGGATATGTTCATAAGCCCGGTCCTACAGTTAATGATAGCATTAGATGTGGCTAAAAATGGGCGACCTAAAATCACCAATATTTGAGCACTAGGATCCTGAACAGGTTGAGTGTCTAGAACAACAAAATCCACTGGATAAATAAATTTATCAACCTCAATCAGTACATCCTCTATGACACCACGCGATACTTTGACAGACCTGTCAGCTAACTGTAGGGTCATTTTAGTCGGTTTCAACTCACCAAGACCTAGCTGGGTGTACACATGGTACGGGAGTAGGTTAACACTGGCTCCTAAGTCAAGTAATGCTTTATCAACCATGTGATTACCAATCGTACAAGATATGGTGGGGCATCCAGGGACTTTATACTTAGGGGATGTTTGGTTCGAAAGATTGAACTTACGACCCGGCTAAAAAGGCTTTCTTATGGACATTAAGCTTACGCTTTCGTGTACAAATATCCTTAAGAAACTTGGCATAAGCGAGGCATTTGCCTAATTGCTTCTAATAAAGGAATATTTACGTTTACACCGCTTAAAAATCTCCATTATTTCGTTGAAAGTCGACTCTCTCTTAGTTGGAACTAACAAGCTGTGGATATGGGGCTCACGGGCACAAAATGAGACCTATTGGGAACCACATTGGCATCACTAGAAATTTTATCAGTCTCTTCAGCTAATGGCTCCTTCTGGGTCTCATTTTGGGAACTAGAAAGTGGATCTACAGTATGTCCACTATTAGGCATGGCTACCTTATTGTCTACCGTTTTACCACTCCTAAGGGTTGTTCAGAGTTCACATGATTGAACTCTTTCTCTCTAGAGGATACTTCATGAATTGCTCTAGTGTTGGGTAGTGGTTGATTGGGGGACTTTTCCTTTTCTCTTTCGCTCAAAAATTCTGCAATTATACTAACCTGATTTTTTAGCTCTGAAATAGCCCGAGAATTTTCCTGTAAACCTTTCTCAAACGTTTGCTTAAAATAAGATGGTCAGAGACTCTTCTAAGCTCATGATTTTTTTATCTGACATGTTCTGATACTGATCTGGCCCTAAATGGTTCTTAGTATACCCAAAACTTGGGAGAGTCTGGGAAATACTTGAGTGACCTTGACTCTGGCCCTTAGACCAAGAGAAATTCGGGTGGTTTCTCCAACCAGGGTTATAGGCATCGGAATATGGATCAAATCTTTGACGGTTTTCAAACCTAGAGTTGTTATAAAGAGCATGGGCTTGCTCTTCGTATCTAGCATGGTGTGATCCTTGATTCATTTCTAAGGCCTCTAGATGCCTAAGAATATCCGACCCTTAATCAACTCTATCGATCCTATGGATAGGATTTCTAGGTATTTCTGGTTCTCTCATTGAAGCCCATTGCCTAGTTTTCTCAGCTAACTCGATGAATTCGTCGAAACATTCATCTAGGTCTTGATGGGTAAATTCTCCACCACTAATTGTTTCTACCTGCATACGGGTTTTACTATCAAGGCCCTCATATAAAATTTGGGCCATGTGGGCTTTTTCAAAGCCGTGATGTGGACACTGGTATAACAATTCACTGAACCTTTTTATATAATCATGAATTTTTTCACCTAATTTCTGCTTAAAGGTTTGAATAGACTGCCGAACAGCTGCGGTCTTATGGTGTGGGTAGAATTTCTTAACAAATACCTCTACAAGACCATCCCAGGTGGTAATTGTGTTAGAGGGAATAAAATGATACCACTCTTTGGCTTTATCATAGAGAGAGAAGTGAAACAAACGAAACCTAAGCACATCTTTGGAGACATTCGGATAGTTCATTGTGTCACAAATCATTTCAAAGTCTCTTATGTGGGTATATGGGTTCTCATTCTCTAATCCCCTAAACTTACGAAGCAAGCCAATAGTCTCAGGTCTAATATCAAATTGGACCGTAGAATGCAGTGGAACTACACACTGGTCACGCACTACCCTAGACGGGTTCAAACGATCCCTAAGGGTTTTTACCGGGACCTCATCATCATTTTCCTTCACCATTTTGACAAAAATAGAAGTAATACTAGTGAAGAAAGAAAATCGTGCACATGCAAATGATGGGCTAACTAATTTAGGTAAGCTTGGGTTACCTACAGCGAAATATACCCAAAGGTACGAGGCTAAGGTTTGTGGACTTTCAGCTGGTAACTCCCATAAGGCCCAAGGCACGGGTTCAGCTTCCTAATCCACTAGTTTTCCTAAACTCGGTAGTCTGACGAAGATGCAATTGGTGTGTGCAGTGTTTTTTTTTTATATATATATAAATAAAATACTAAAAATAAACACAAACAAATAAAATAAAATTACAAGTACAAAAATAAATAAAGAAACTACCAAAAATAAAAGTCCTTAAAAATAAAATCTTCGGCTTTCTCCTTTTATGGCAAGTCCAACTTTTCAACTTCCGTTTCAAGCAAAACCTGCACAACAAAAACAAAAATACCAAAGACGTAAAATAGAACAAAAAAAAAATAATCTAACAAAATAAAAATAAAATATATACAAAACCTAAAAAATTGCAAAACCTAAAACCTAAACCTAATTACAAGTCCACGTCGGCGGCGCCAAAAACTGATGTAGTTTTACAAGTGGTAAGAAAGAATTCGATTCTCGAACTTGGGAAGTTGTTGATTTTAGATTTAAATAAAATTAATCTAGAAAATAAAAGAAAAGATAATGACAATATATTGAGAGATTACTGGGAATCAGGATTTCACCGAACTCTTTTTCTATGGTTCAATTATTAATTTTTTGACAATTATAGCTCCAAAAATAATAGTTATTGACTCTAAATCTTTGCCAAGGTAGATTTTATAAAACATTAATTGTAAATGGTAAGCATGGATTATCAAAACACCTAAGCTAAGCATAACCCATCAAACTAAATCACAACTAATTAATTTAAAATCATAATTCAAATTATATTAATGCAAAAGTCGTAAAAAGAATTTAATAAAATTACCATAGTGTTGAGAATTGGC
This sequence comes from Papaver armeniacum, assembly GCA_023531295.1. NCBI lineage: Eukaryota > Viridiplantae > Streptophyta > Magnoliopsida > Ranunculales > Papaveraceae > Papaver > Papaver armeniacum. Next base: position 89,117 of record JAJJWW010013550.1, on the reverse strand, counting down.
TTCCTCCATCATCCCAGCGATGGGGTTTAGCTCATCATGGTAGAAACACGCTCAAAAGAATTTTTCATAACTCTAAAAGGTGTTTTTATTGAAGAAATAGTATAAGACAGAGATTTGCAACGCTGTAAGGATGTTACAGACGTTACTGTTACAAGCCGGGTGTTGCAATTGAACAATTACAGAGAACGATAAATCAAATGTGTGGCAGAATAAAAGACTGTCTATATGCGTTTGTTCTTCGTGTTCTTGAGAACGACACTTCTTTGGTGTCGTCTGCAACTTCTCTTCTTCCTCTTCACCTGCTGCTGCTGCAACTCCTCCTGCAGCGTGATTTCCTCCTCTGAAGCGTACCCAAACTCCCAAACAGGACCTTTTTGGAACGCGTACAAACCTTTATACACTTCAAGCTAAATTATCTCCCAAGTTATCTTCCATTATTCTTTTCTTTTCTTCACGGGAAATAATCCCTCGGGATTGATTTCTTTCCTTATTGTTTTCTCCTACACGTCTTTTAGTGCTCAAATATCTTCCAGGGATATAGTATAATACAACAGGTAAGATTTCTTTCTCTCAACCCTCACGAAATCGCCAAAAATAAGCCAACACCCGAGATAGTATCGCACTGCCCTGTTTTACAAAAACTCGACCAAATCCTTGTTTCCTTCCGATAAAAAAACCGTTAACAATCATGTCCAGTTATAACAGGCCCTAAGCGAACCCAATACATGAACATACCCGAGAAGAACTCTTGCAAAATCATCTCAGAGTTCGAGTATTCTTTTTCCCTATTTTAGCTTCCAACGGATGACCCAGCCCAATTTAGCCGAACCAAAGCACTTTATCAAGCCTGTTTAGCTAAATCAAGTCCATCCCAACCTTATTTGGCGATTGAATCTTGTTAAAAACCTTCCAATATTCGACCCCTAAATTCTGCTCGTGAAGAACCATTTTCCCGCCTTTTTTCTGTTTTCAAATTACAAAGAAGATGGCAACCTCTTATCATGTTGTTGGGGTGCGGATAGTACTTGCCTTGGAAATGGATGCCCCTTAGTAATTTGGGTACCCCTTATCCACTGTCGGGTTCCATTTAGCAATTCTTCTGAGGTGTAATTATGACTTTTCTGGGGAGTCTCCAGCATACTTCCGGGGTGCCTGTAGCGCATCTTCTGGATGCCTTTAGTAATTTTCTCCCAGGACCACTTTTCGAGCCAATTTCTTCGCAAGAAATTATTTCTCCAAAAATTCCTACAAAGACATAAAATACCAGAATAAGTACAAAAATGGGTACTAACAATATAGAAAATCGAGATCAAAATAGACACATAAATGCGTCTATCAAATAGTACCCCATTAACTAAGCTTTTAGTTAATATTTGTATATTTATAGGAATGCCATTATTTTAAAAATAGATCAAAAAAAAATTAAAACTTAGATATCTTTAAAAATAGACATCGGATTTTTGCAAAATTAATATATTTGGAAAGCTCTTTAAATTATCTATGTAATGAGTACAAACAGGGACAAAAAGTTTTTGACAAACAGTTTTAACAAAATATTTTAACCACATGATCTAATACATCTAACGGCTACTATTTATGATTACATAGCACGGTTTTTGGTTTTGGGTTGCGTTTGGTGGTGAATAAAGATAAGGGATAGAAATTAAAATTCAATATATCTCCATCATGCACTACGGGAAAAATATACATCTACAACTGGAGATTTACAACACTTTTCTAAACATCGTAGAAAGTCCTATGTTTTACAACTGGTTTCAAAGGAAGAGTTGTCGTATATCATCACTGCCAACCCTTAGGAAACAAGGGGTTGCGCTAAGAAAACAAACGACAACTCCTTAAGCAAAACAGTTGTGACGACATTTAGCTATAACAACTCTATTCCATATATGTAGTGACTTAGCCTATCACAACTCTGACAAGTGTTGTTGAAGAACACAAAAATATGATAATGAAAAAAATTAGAGGGGGAGATTCGAACATGAACCTCTTTGCATGGAAGTATAGCTCATCAACCACCCTTTCGATTCACAAGTTTCGGTTTTTACTTTTTTTAATAGAAACCTACAACAACACTTATAAGTGTTGTTGAAGTAAAAATATATAATGTTGGAAAAAATGAGGTTATAGGGGAGATTCGAACATGAATCTACTGCATGGACGTCTAGCTCATCAACCATCCTTACCGTTTACAAGTTTTGGCATTTTTTTTCTTTTTTAATAAAAATGTATAACAACACTTATAAGTGTTGTTGAAGTAAAAATATAGAACATTAGAAGAAATGAGGATGGGGGATTTGATCCTCAACCTCCGTATGGAAGTCTACACCACTAACCATACCTATACTATTACATGTTCTGTCAAGTTTGTGGTTCTTTAATACACTAACTTTATGACAACCCTTCATAAGAGTTGTAAAACAAAATGTAATGCTCAAAAATAATGCTCGAGATGATCGAGCCGCAAACAACACGAAGCCTTCTCTGTAAACAATCACATACACGCCTTCTCTGTAAATAATTACATACATTTTTCACTATTTGTAATATTTACTTTAGTCACTTCGATATAAGGGTACTCGGTAATTTTCACGATCTCCATAATATTTATTACCTTTATTTCTACAATTTATAATATTTATTTCTTATTTTCCGATAGTATTTTCAGTCTTCATAATATTTATTGCATTAATTTCCAAGAAGGGTAATATGGTCATTTTCACAAAGTATTTAACTTTTTTTCGAATTTATATCTCCATAATATTTATTGCACAAATTTCCATGAAGGGTAATATGATCATTTTCACTATCTGTAATATTTACTTTACTTATTTCAGATAAGGATAGTTTAGTAATTTTCATAATCTCCGTAATATTTATTACCTTTATTTCTAGTAAGGGTAATGATGCGTGTCGTAAGTGCAACAAATTAATAAATATATTTCCCATTTAACTAGTAATATAAGTCTTCATAATATTTTATTTGGTTGACAAAATAATAAAAAAGACGAAGGGGGTTGTTTTAAAGTGAAATAAAAGAATAACAAATAAAAGAAAGAGATGATCAAGGAATCCTTCACAGTGCAACCAAGCGATAAGGGATTAGTATACTTATCTATCTTCATTAGAACCATTCATCACCAACGTAGAAAGCATTTCGGTGCTATCCTCAAAACTCCTTTTACCACGGATACAGCTCTCCAATATCGTTCTATTTACTTTAGGCTTTGTGAATTAGGTTGATTTAAACTCTTAGTTTCACTTGTCGATGTATTCACTCGCAATTGCTCCAGGCAAGATCTTGCGATTTCTACTTGTGTATGAATTATTCGTGATTACTTATCTCCTAACCCAATACTAGCAATAGAACAATTAATAGACTAATCTACAAATCAATCTAAGAATCACTCAAAAATTATTTAGAACAAACGATGATGTGATTAAAACTCCGAACAAACTTTATAATAATAGAGCTTCACGCTGAAGAATTCATCCTCAATCAACAAAAGTTTAGCCTCTCATGTTTATGAAAGGGTAAACCTAAAATATTTTATGAAGAACAAAAGTGTATTATGAGATGTAAGATATCCTATCTTTTTTTTTGTTTAGGTTAAGAAATCTTCTTTTATAGGTATCCAAGAGCTATGCCGTGCTTCAAATCTTTACTTATTTCCAAAATCACTCACTCTCGTAAAATATGGATAGCCCAGCCCATTTAATTGTAATTTTTTTCTTCCATAATCACGGACACTCACTTTTTCCCGATTTATTACCTTTTATATTTCTAACACTCTTAACTCCCAGTAAAATAAAACTCCACGAGTTTTCTTAACTTCGACCTCATCTTCTTCTCCATTGTATTTCCAACTATGGTCACCTTCGCTTTATCAATCACAGCCCCGAGCTCACCATAGCATCATCGGTAATCTTCAACCTAAACTTCTCTATCTCGAACTCAATAGTTACTTTGCCATCCACAATGGCATCTTAAACAACTCCATTATCACCGCTCAACCACGCCAAGCTTTGATTTATTCTCACTATCATTAGCACCATCCATTGATGGTATTGGCAAATGGATGGATTCATATCATCATTCTTGCTCAATCACTATCGACTACCAAGGCTCATTCAATCACCGTCTTCTGAGAAAGCTTGAACGAGCCACCTTCCATTAATCCAAGAGCATCACCAGCCCAATAACACTTCGTCTGTATTGTCCCCGATTGCCATCTTCTCCATCATGATCATTCTCACACTAACATTAATGGCGCGGTCATAAACTCAAGCTCACCTTCGTTTCGGATATTGCTCAACCGAGAGTCAATGTAAGCAGCACCCCGCATCACAAAGATCCACCGGTACATCCATCAACCTCCAACTCCATTAACCTCCGGTTCCATGACATCTTCATCCCTCGGCATTATCTGATCATCTTTACTTCATCACCAAGCAACCACCGAACTCCCAGCTCCATAACACAACAAAACCCATCATGATCTTCTTGTATCCTGCATCTTCTTTTCTCCGTTCAATCTTGAACCGCCGTGCATCGCCCGTTAGCAACTCTCCACCATCGTCTAACTCACCTATAATGGATTGAATAAGATGATGGTGGCAGCCCCTACTCGATGTTGCGGGTGCCTTTAACGCTATTCCACTGTCGCCTTCCGGATGACGGTTCCATAATATTTATTACCTTTATTTCTAGTAAGGGTAATATGGTGATTTTAACAATTTATAATATTTAGTTTACTTATTTTCCGATTACTTATCTTCTAACCCAATACTAAATAGACTAATCTAGTATGCATCCCAAATCAATCTAAGAATCACTCATAAAATTAGCGTGGAGAACAAACGATGATGTGATTAAAACTCCGAACAAACTTGTATATTAATAGAGCTTCACGGTCATTTTTTTTGTTTAGGTTAAGAAATCTTCTTTTATAGGTATAAAGTCTTCATAATATTTATTGCATTAATTTCAAGAAGGGTAATATGGTCATTTTCACAAGCGGTAGTATTTACTTTACTTTTTTCGATAAGGGTAGTCGGTCACTTTCACAATCTCCATAATATTTATTGCACAAATTTCCATGAAGGGTAATATGATCATTTTCACTATCTCAACCCGAGTAATATTTACTTTACTTATTTCATCTTCATCCCTCGGATAAGGATAGTTTAGTAATTTTCACAATCTCTCGTAATATTTATTACCTTTATTTCTAGTAAGGGTAATATGGTCATTTTATCATTGGTAATCTTCGAACTTCTTTATACGGATGTTCAATTTTAATATATTTCTTATCCAATTTTGATTTATTTCTTAAACAAGAGAAAACAAGAGTAATATACAATAATTAAATGGATGGATTATGGTCATTTTATCATTGGTAATCTTCGAACTCTGGATGTTCAATTCCGATATATTTCTTATCCATTTTTGATTTATTTCTTACACCTGTCGTTATCACCAAGTTTCGACTTAGAGTAGTCAACTCGCGGTCAGGTTTCGATCTCGGAGAATGGTATGCATAGAATATGCATAAATAAGGTTTGTTTAAGGTTTCGTAGAATATCTCGAAGGAATCTTACCTGTAAATGGATGGATTCATCGTTCTTACCAAGTTTCTGACTTAGAGTAGTCAACTCGCGGCCAGGTTTCGATCTCGGAACATTGTATACATAGAATATGCAGAAATAAGGTTTGTTTAAGGTTTCGTAGAATATACCGAAGGAATCTTACCTGTAAATGGATGTATTCGTCATTTTTACCAAGTTTTTGACTTAGAGTAGTCAACTCGCGGCCGAGTTTCGATCTTGGAGCCGGTATGCATACAATATACGAAATAAGGTTTGTTTAAGGTTTCGTAGAATATTTCGAAGGAATCTTACCTGTAAATGGATGGTTTCTTTGTTCTTACCAAGTTTCTGACTTAGAGTAGTCAACTCGCGGCCAGGTTTCGATTTAAGAGCCGGGTATGCATATATTTATGCAGAAATAGGGTTTGTTTAAGGTTTCATAGAATATCTAGAAGAAATCTTACCTGTAAATGGATGGATTCGTCGTTCTTACCAAATTTCTGAATTAGAATAGTCAACTCGCGGTCAGGTTTCGATCTCGGATCCTTGTACGCATACAATATGCAAAAATAGGTTTGTTTGAGGTTTCGTAGAATATCTCGAAGGAATCTTACCTGTAAATGGATGAATTCGTGACTTCGAGTAGTCAACTCACGGCCAGGTTTCGATCTCGGATCCTAGTACGCATACAATATGCAGAAATAGGGTTTGTTTAAGGTTTCGTAGAATATCTCGAAGGAATCTTACCTGTAAATGGATTGATTCGTCGTTTTACCAAATTTTTGAATTAGAGTAGTCAACTCGCGGCGGGTTTCGATCTTGGATCCTGGTACGCATACAATATGCAGAAATAGGGTTTGTTTAAGGTTTCGTAGAATATCTCGAAGGAATCTTACATGTAAATGTATGGATTCGTCGTTCTTACCAAGTTTCTGACTTAGAGTAGTCAACTCACGGCCAGGTTTCGATCTCGGATCCTGGTACGCATACAATATGCAGAAATAGGGTTTGTTTAAGGTTTCGTAGAATATCTAGAAGAAATCTTACCTTTAAATGGATTGATTCGTCGTTCTTACCAAATTTTTGAATTAGAGTAGTCAACTCGCGGCCAGGTTTCGATCTTGGATCCTGGTACGCATACAATATGCAGAAATAGGGTTTGTTTAAGGTTTCGTAGAATATCTCGAAGGAATCTTACATGTAAATGTATGGATTCGTCGTTCTTACCAAGTTTCTGACTTAGAGTAGTCCACTCGCGGCCAGGTTTTGATCTCGGATCCGGGTACGCGTACAATATGCAGAAATATGGTTTTTTTTTTTAAGGTTTCGTAGAATATCTCGAAGGAATCTTACCTTTAAATGGATGGTTTCTTCGTTCTTACCAAGTTTCTGACTTAGAGTAGTCAACTCGCGGCCAGGTTTCGATCTCGGAGCCTGGTATGCATACATATATGCATAAATAGGGTTTGTTTAAGGTTTCGTAGAATATCTCGAAGGAATCTTACCTGTAAATGGATGGATTCGTCATTCTTACCAAGTTTCTGACTTAGAGTAGTCCACTCGCGGCCAGGTTTCGATCTCGGATCATGGTACGCATAAAATATACAGAAATAGGGTTTTTTTGAGGTTTCGTAGAATATCTCGAAGGAATCCTACCTGTAAATGGATGGTTTTTTTCGTTCTTACCAAGTTTCTGACTTAGAGTAGTCCACTCGTGGCCAGGTTTCGATCTCGGATCCTGGTACGCATACAATATGCAGAAATAGGTTTTTATTTAAGGTTTCATAGAATATCTCGAAGGAATCTTACCTGTAAATGGATGGTTTCTTCGTTCATACCAAGTTTCTGACTTAGAGTAGTCAACTCGCGGCCAGGTTTCGATCTCGGAGCCTGGTATGCATACATATATGCATAAATAGGGTTTGTTTAAGGTTTCGTAGAATATCTCGAAGGAATCTTACCTGTAAATGGATGAATTCGTCATTCTTACCAAGTTTTTGACTTAGAGTAGTCAACTTGCGGCCAGGTTTCGATCTCGGATCCTGGTACGCATACAATATGCATAAATAGGGTTTGTTTAAGGTTTCGTAGAATATCTTGAAGGAATCTTACCTGTAAATGGATGGATTCGTCATTCTTACCAAGTTTCTGACTTAGAGTAGTCAACTCGCGGCCAGGTTTCGATCTCGGAGCCTGGTATGCATACATATATGCAAAAATAGGGTTTTTTTAAGATTTCGTAGAATATCTCGAATGAATCTTACCTGTAAATGGATGGATTCGTCATTCTTACCAAGTTTTTGACTTAGAGTAGTCAACTCGCGGCCAGGTTTCGATCTCGGATCCTGGTACGCATACAATATGCATAAATAGGGTTTGTTTAAGGTTTCGTTGAATATCTCGAAGGAATCTTACCTGTAAATGGATGGATTTGTCATTCTTACCAAGTTTCTGACTTAGATTAGTCAACTCGCGGCCAGGTTTCGATCTCGGATCCTGATACGCATACAATATGCATAAATAGGGTTTTTTTAAGGTTTCGTAGAATATCTCGAAGGAATCTTACATGTAAATGGATGAATTCGTCATTCTTACCAAGTTTCTGACTTAGAGTATTCAACTCGCGGCCAGGTTTCGATCTCTGAGCCTGATTTGCAGACAATATGCAGAAATAGGTTTTTTTTTAAGGTTTAGAATATTTCAAAGGAATCTTAGCTGTAAATGGATGGTTTATTCGTTCTTACGAAGTTTCTGACTTATAGTAGTCAACTCGCGGCCAGGTTTCGATCTCTGAGCCTGATTTGCATACAATATGCAGAAATAAGTTTGAAGTCAGAACCCTCTCAGAGCTTCGTAAATCATAGATTATATGCCATTATACCAATTTTGAAGTTCGAATCGACATTGAGCTTCATACTTATCGATTTTGATGATGTATCATGCTAAGTTTGAAGTCAGAACCCTCTCAGAGCTTCTTGGTTCATAGTTTGTATGTTGTTATACCACATTTGAAGTTCGAATCGACACTAAGCTTTATATTAATCAATTTCAATGATGTATCAAATATGTTGTTATACCACATTTGAAGTTCGAATCGACACTAAGCTTCATATTCATCAATTTCGATGATGTACCATGCTAAGTTTGAAGTCAGAACCCTCTTAGAGCTTCGTGGTTCATAGATTATATGCCATTATACCAAGTTTGAAGTTCAAATCGACATCGAGCTTCATATTTATCAATTTTGATGATGTATCATGCTAAGTTTGAAGTCAGAACTCTCTCAAAGCTTCTTGGTTCATAGTTTGTATGTCGTTATACCACATTCGAAGTTCAAATCGACACTTGAGTTTCATATTTGTAGAAATTCAAACTAGAAGCACAAAGAGAAAGCACAAAAGAACAAAGAAACACACCAATTATCGAATTCATTTTTCATTTTCCCGATTCATTCTTATGTATTTTTTGGATTTTTTTATATCAGAATGTTGATAACAATGTCCTAAATTTATTAATATTTTTTTTGGATTTTTTTTCGTGTCGAATGTTGATAACAAAACCGGATACATGAGTTTGTATTAACACAAATAGAAACACAATTTCTTCTCAATCCGTATGAACATTCCAAATACAATATCAACCGTCAAGATCTTTTTCTTGATCCGTATGAGTGGATCAAAAGAAATTTGGTCCGTCGATCATTTTAATTTTCATTCTTGGTTGTATCACTCAACCACCCGAACTCTAATTCCCATCTGGTTCTCTCTTTCTTTCTTCCTCTCCTCCGAAAAACACCATCGGCGCTCCATCACCACCGCTGCTCTTCTCTCTATCCATCTTCTTCATCTCCATTTCTTGATTGAATCGACCCATCTTAATTCTTGGCTGCAATTTCTGGTGAAAATCATCACAACCTTAGTCACAGAAACTCATCAATCAAATACCTCAGATCCACCTTCTGCAAACCCTAAATCAAACGAAACCCAATTTCAATTCGTAATCTGCTACTGATTACTTCTTGATATTCATAAAGAGAGACAGAGAGATTAAGAAATCAGGGTTTTGGTAGATAGATGAAAAATTAGGGTTTTAAAATCTTTGACAAAAATTAGGTGAAGGTTATCTTTGCATCAAATCAGAATTAAAGGGTTAGGTTCTGTAGGAGGTGTAGTACATGGGTTCAGATTTTGGGTCTGTTAATTTCTATCAAGAACAGAAAATCAAGGGTTTGTTCTGTAAGAAGAGAGGAAAAATTCGATTGATATTTCTGATAAGCAGAGAGTGAGAGGGATTTGATTCTATTGACGGGGATTCAACAATTATGAAGATTATTCTGCCAATTTTAGTGTTATGAAGAAATTAGGGTTCAGTCGAGGAGAATGATGTCGTCTGATCATTGAATCTACAGGGAAGAAGAATTAGAAACTAGGGTTTGTCTTGAATTGGTTTTTGACAGAGATGAATCCCGCACTTCTTAGCACACTCGAGGCAGAGTATGCAAACAATCAATTTTCCCTTTGGGTTTGGCCACTGTTGAAGAAATCATAGTTTGTTGTTGATTTGAGAAACATCACTTTCCCTTATAGGAAATCTCACTCTGCAATTCGCTTGCTCAGATGATGTCAACACTAATGTTGATAAAGCAGAAAGGTCTGAAACTCATTCAAATCTTTGCAATCTCATTTTAGGGTTTTTTAGATTGATTTTCAGCTTGTTATCTGAAAAATGTTCATAAAATCGAGAGAAAAAAAAGGCTTGATCATTCACAAAATGTTCTTTTACTTGATTCAATCAGTTTTACTAATGAATTTACTTTGTATGATGCAGATTGGTTAAGGATGATCACAAAAAGGGAGCAAACATTATTCTTAGCCAGGTAATTTTGTTATTATCTCAATCCTCAATAAATTTGGCCGTGAAAGAGTATTTATTAGTTATATGTGTTTTGACCGATGTGAATTGTGATTCATGGCAAAGAAATTATTAGTGTTTATATTGGAGGATGGAAGTGATAGTCTAATTCAGACTACCTTAAGATTTTAGAAATAATCTTTAAAAAGTTGCAAAGAGGAGAACTGGGGAAGGGTTTCAGTTGTTATGTGTTTTTCTTACTAAATTTGATGTAAGTTATGTGATTTGGATCTTATCTTATGATGGTTATTTGCAGGAATTACTTGAAGGATATTATTTTCTGTCGAGCGCAGAGGGAAGATTTCTTTCTACGAGCAAAGCCTTATAGAGAGCACTCTACAATCATAAGGTAAAAGAGTTGAACATAATAAATAAGAATCATGTCGTTGCATCATAAGGTAAAAGAGTTGAACTGTGTTAGTAAGCGCTAAGACATTTGCATTTTGCAGTTCAGTTTGTATGGCTAGAAGAAACTGAGCAAGGATTTGGCAATGGTGGTGAGCTGCACTGCGGTACAAAAGATGCTGATGGAATAGGTGGTTATGTAGCAGTAGCTGAGACTGGTAAGAAAATTGGTTTTGGATCACTTTCAGCATACTTGTTGAAATGCTACCTTCAATTTTTGTGTATGTGTGATGCAGAACTTGGATTTTCACCGATACCGCCAATCCTGCACTTTTTCAGGTAAAATTTTACTGCTCAGAATCATTTCTGAGGTCTGAAAATGGTTGAATGTCAGTGGCAAAGATGCTGCATACTTCAGGAATATGGGTATAGGGAAAGGGAGCTGTAGCAAGTAAGAAAATCTTGTAGTGCATTTCAAGAGCATCTTACCTAGACATCGTGTGACCTAGGGTATAATCTGTAGTTATGTCGTACAAGTGTAGGAAATAGATTATACTGTGGAAGGATTTCGCTACATTAGATGCAGCTAGAAAGGTATTGTTTTTATTTTTATGTTGTTATTTTGATGAGACACAACAGACCGATCGACCCCTAACTGGATCCTTAAGAGAACTGATCAGGTTTATTTTGAACCTTGTCTTTCCCCCTCAAACTAAACGACTACTACAAGTCAACACAACAAATGCTATTTGGTCAGATTGACTTATGAGTTTGATATGTTCTGCCTTAAGATGGTTACTTTAATGTTTCAGGTAGCTCCTTATGAACGTCCAGCTCTTAGCAAGGCCTACCTTTTCCTTGAATGTAAGTTATGCAGTCATTTATAACAGATCCTTCTACGGCTGATTGTTGCTCTTTAAAAATTATTGTGTTATGTGCGAGTATGATAATATTTTGATGTGCAAATGTCTCTGCTGGTAAAAATAGAGGTTCTTAGGATGCAAATTAAGCTGTACAATATGTATATATGTGTAGGATCTTTTATAATTGCTTCTTTTTCTCCAAAGCAATGAAATTGGGATGTTGTTTTCTCCTACAAAGGTGATGTACTAAAAATGAATTTTGTGGTTTTGCAGCACCTGCCAGACTTCCAGGTTTCCATGTCTGTGTTGGTAGCGGAGGCGAGAGGTAACTTCCAGAGTGGTATACTCAGAAAGGTAACATTTTTTCCCAGTATTTAATGCTATCTAAATTGTTATTGAGATGAGAAAATATGGTATTTGTCGTTTGCAACAGATGGGATTTCTGAAATCTACCTTCATTCTGTTGAGTTTTGACCATGTGTAATTATCAGCCTCATTATTTCAAGTATTGTCATTGATTTCAAAATGGTTATTTCAAAAATGATCCCCCTAGGCGTTAAGTTAGTTATTCATATCTGTTCTTGTATGAAAGGATTTTTATTTTTTAAATTTGGGAACTTTAAGTATGTTCAGGAGTCTTAATGGTCTAGTTCTTAGTGTTGCGCTTATCCTTATGAAGAGTTGTTTGTTCTCTTGGAAGAAAGATGTTGTGCTTATTTCAGTATGGGTGAAGAAGCTATGTTTGACCTTTACTGTTTTGTTGTAGGAAGAATGATGGAGATGAGGAATGGATGGCAGCTACTGCAGCTTACATGAAGCTTAAATGGCAGGGCCTTCAAAAGAAGGTTGTCTTTGTTACTGTTATTACAGAGATCTCAACACCTGCCATCGCACATATTCTTATTAGTGTGAATTAGCGCATATGTTGCTTTCACATTAATAAATTGTTCAAACTTTCCTTTCAAATAAGTGAATCATTTTATCAGAAGAATATTTTAGACCATGCCTTTGATGTACAGAAATGGGATCAGTTTATTCATAATACGAACGAACCATAGTTTGATTGAGGATGATCTGTGAGCTTATATAATCATTCTTTTTTGTTTCAGGTTCAACACTGGTGTCAACCGGTGCTACTGCCCTTCGGAAAAGGTTGCCAAGAGGGCATTGGTTGATGGCCTAGAGTATTCCCAGATTTGCGTATTTGGTTTGCCAGTCAGGCCCTTGTCTTGTCGGCCTGTAAAGAAAACTGCAAGAGCTCTCGGCGAAGCACTATTAATGTAGAACTTGGTAAACCAATTGGACAGATCATCATCATATGTGGCCAGAACCAAAATCTTAGCTTCTACACTAGAAACTGGTCCATGGATAGTCCTAGTAAAGGTAATTCACTTGTTTTGTATATCTAACTATGTAGTCAAGTGGGTTTGTTTTTTGACAAAATCACTTTTAGATGCTTTTACTTGAGTCAATAATAACTTTCTTTGTTAACCACAAATCAGAGGATTCGAAACCCAAATGGAGAAATGGATGGGTGCTTGTGACTGTATTATAACCAAAGTATGGAGACACATTTCTTCTTATTAGTATTTTCCTGGAAATACTTTATCCATGTTTACTTGCATTGTTTTGTTTTTTAGTTCTTATGAATTTTTTATCCATGTTTACTTGCATTGTTTTGTTTTTAGTTCTTATGAATTTTTTTTGGTAGGCTGGACCTAGAACAATTGCGGAGGCGTTGATAAGGGGCCTTCCAATCATGAAGCAATGGCTAGGCAGTTGTATTGCAGGCTCTGGTGTTGTGTTGCTGCTAACACATCAGTGTTATTAGATTTTTTTTTTTTTTTTTGTGTCGAAGTTATGTAAAACTGATCTTTGGTAGTAACAAACAATAGTGATTATAATTGAAAATCTGGTCTACAACTAATTCGAAGTTATTGCGCAACGCACTTTCATGCAAGGTGATTTGAGGTTAGCTAAGTAATGTAATTGGAGTGGCTGGATAACTTGAATGAATGTAAATGTGTTACACTTTGCAGTTAATGTGAATGTGAAATACTTTCGGCAATTCGGTTTCAGCTATAATTTTTTTTTTTCAAAATAGTTTTATGAACACAACTTCTAATAAGAGTTGTGTTTGCATATTTCAACTACACAAACCAGAGGTGGTGAAAGGATGTCTTTACAATATAACTAGGTGTTGTCCAACATAGTTCTACAACTCTAACAAGTGTCGTGCAAATCTTATTCATAATAGTAATAAGAGTTGTTACATATTTCTACAATACACATCCTAGGTTGTCTAAGATAGTCCTTCAACTTATACAAGTGTTGTGTTACATATTTCTACGATACACATCCTTTGTTGTGTAATATTGTCCTACAACACAAGCAAGAGTTGTGTTAGGCTTTCAAAAAAAATCGAAAGAGAATCACAACTTTGGCAAAATATTGTCGAACCATGAATCACATCACCCTTTACAACCCTTGTCAACCATTGTAGAAAAGCTTGGACTTTCTACAATACCCCCGTTCCACAATGCATGAAATGGAGTTGTCGTAGGGGTACTACAACTCTTATCTAGTGTCGTCAATGATGATTTTTCCCGTAGTGATCACCTTCTTCATAATATCTGCTCTCCATTAATTGTTATAAACTCTAACCCTAAATGGAATGAAGAATAATCTGCCATAACTCCTGAATGGTGTTGTATGTTCAAAGTAAGATAGACATGGTTAAAATTTATATATTTGATCAAAAGAAACTTTGGGTGATTCAAAATTGTAGAAAGTGTTAGATGGCAATTTCGGTTGAGCAAAACTCTAGATTCATATTTCGATGATCACGTTCATTAAAGGAAACACATAAAAATTTGATAACTAATACCTAATGATGATCGAACATAATCTATTTCCGGTTAGGGGCCATATATACAATTGATCAAAGTAAGAAAATTACAAATCATCATCAATCAAAACATAAATAAATTGTAGTAACGTATTTTAGTAAAACTTTCTTCTGATGCAAGATGAGTCGGATGATCCATATTCAAGTTGGTCCGTAGGGAGATGACTAGGGTTAGAAAGAAGACGACAGATTAATTAGGTTTAGTTTCATTCCTTAGGTTTAGTTTTATTCCTAAACATAATTTTTTCACACCCAAACACAAACCAAAAAGATATTTTGTGCCAAGTCATGGAACATTTAAGCTGTCGGATATTAAGGATCTTACGGTTGATGATTTTTGTTAGATAGTTTTGTCAAAGCCATTTGTTAACCGATCCTGTCCCTTATAGGAATGCCATTATTTTAAAAATAGATCAAAAAAAAATTAAAACTTAGATATCTTTAAAAATAGACATCGGATTTTTGCAAAATTAATATATTTGGAAAGCTCTTTAAATTATCTATGTAATGAGTACAAACAAGGATATTAAATTTTTATTTTAAGATTTTTTTTCCATTTTATAAATCAAATTTGGTGTTGTTAAAATAATCCAATTCAAGCATGTGCATTGCACATGTGGCCTTACTAGTATATATAGAGAGGAGAGTAGTACACGATATATGTAAAAGTTCAAAAATGCCACTTCATTATCATCCATCTGTTGGATCATTCTATGACCCTAACATTATTGAATTGCACAGTATTGTTATTCGGGTTGGATTTGTGTAAAACAACCCAAACAATGCCATCTAAACTTGTTTACTTCTTACAGGTTACCGATTTGGTTGAATTAGCTCAATCTGCTTAGTAGTTTCAGTGGAGATTTTCTAGATTTGATGTTTGTTTTTTTTAATCTCTGATGTTACCTTGTCCGGTCAGTCATGTAAAGGATTTGATCCCAACTCGGTTTTTTCGATGTAAATTTCTTTTTTTTTCTTATCGTCCATCTCTTTTTTTTTAGGGGAGGACCTGAATTTTTGTCCTTATTCAACCAAAGATTCTACTGATACTGCCCTAAGGGTGCACACGGTACGATTCGGCTCGGTTCTTGACGAGACCGAGTACCTGTACCTCCTTAGCCTCGGTTCCAAAATTTTGGACCGGTACCTGTACCTTGTACCTCGGTTCTGGTACCATTCGGTACACGGCCGGTACCAGGTACGGTTCCGGTACCAGTCGGTACTTTTCCAGACAGAAATATGTCTTTTTCTCTGACAATCTAAGTACCTGTTTTTCAATATATTAAGTAATACTAATATCTCAAATTCTCATTCAAAGCAACAACTAATAAGTAGCAATATTACTAGGAAACCAAACAAACAATGTCTTGAAAATTTGAAAAAAGAAGTTGCAGTAGGCAGTACTGTAGCACACAAACTGACAAACACACACACTAAAGTCTGGAAAATACGAAAAAAAAACAAGTAGCAGTAGGCAGCAGCCACACACACACTAAGTCTTGAAAATGAGAAAATCTGAAAAAAAGAACAACTAGTAGTGCAGCTAGTGTTGCAGTAGTCTTGAATCTTGATCTTCTAATCCATGTCAGCAGCACTTGTGGTGTCATCAGTGTTGATAGGACCAAGTAACGCTGCAAAAACAAATAATAGCAGTTAGTAACTATTAGACTATATCTATAACTGCCAAACACAAGTAATAATGTAATATGTTACCTTCTTCAATTTCAACATCATCATCTGGTATGTAATCAGATAGAAGATCAAGTTGTATTGGTTTCCTTAGAAGATTTTGATTGCATCCACACGACACCCATCATTAAATCATTCTATTGAACCTAACAAAAACAATCAAGTTTCCCAAAATTAAATCTAAGCAATAAACAATGAAGAACACATACCCCTCAACTGGATCAGTTCTTCAGGCTTCTCCTCTGAAACTCTACACCCAGTATTCTGAAGAAAAAAAAAATCCGTCAATCTCAATCACAGGCATACAAAAATTAAAAACAAATTGAACAAAAAAGATGAAACAAATCGGGTGAATAAGAAAGAAAGAAATAAGGAATTTTCAGTAAAGATTACTTATCCCGTGATTAAGATTCTGAAATTGTTCTTCTTATTTTCTTCACACCGGAATTAGAAAATAGGCAAAAACTGTAGGACAAAGAGATACGATCTCAGTTTGATGAAGAAACGAAGATTTGAGGGGTTTTTTTTACTTAACTTTGGTAGAGATTGGGTTAACAGAGAAGAAGTTCTTCTCCTTCTCAGAGAGATGAGACGAGAAAAAAAAGAAAGAAAGGGAACTGAAACCCTAACCCTATTATGTTAGTTTATATACCCCATTTAATCTAACGGCTAATACTGATCCCTTATCCCCTAAATCTAACGGTTTTTATTATTCGGGACTTTCGGTCCGGTACGGCACGATACTTGTATTGGACCGTGTACCTGTACCCCCAGACCTCGGTTCCTATTTTTTGGACCGGTACCTTGTACCTCGGTTCGGTCCAAAACCAGGTACGATTCCACCGGTTCCGGTTTCGGTCCGTCGGTCCGGCTCTGTTCCTATGCACCCTTATATAGCCCCAATAATACGTTTCAACCGATATCAATCACATTAATCAAAACAAATTAGTTTGTTTTCGAGAGTTTTTTTTTTTTTTTTTTTTTTTTTGGTAATGCTTCTAGTGCTGGCAAATTACGAGATTAAATCATCAAACTCATCACTAAAAGACTTTACCATCGTAGTTTAATAAGGTGCTATCTCCAAATATAAATAAAAATTTTGCTCATTTCAGTGCATACAAAAACAAAGATTATCGTAAAGAAAATACGCATTTCTATTGATTGCACATGGGTGAAAATTAAAAACCTCTTTTCGTGTATCAAGCAATGCTGGTTCAGGTTATTCGGCCGAGAACATGTAAATTTTATGCATAATAGAAACACCTATTGCACATTCAATAAGTCGCAACCATTCGTTGTTCTTCTCGTACTGACACATTTTCATCTTGGACTAATAGCTGCTGTTCATCTTTTGGGTTGCACTCCCTCGAAAATAATGTTCATTAAAATTTACATTTTTTCTTGATAAACATAGATTCGACCAAACAAGAAACTGAATACAGTGAAATTCGTCACCTCTCTCATTCCTCTTATGAGCAACATGGTTATAGTTCGATTCTGGTTAATGGGATGTTAGTATGAAAGAGGCTTGGAGCGCATCGGCACATACTGTTAAATGAATTTGGATTCAGATGGGTGGTTTCGCGCGGCGCTCATACCTTCGGTCTGCTACCGGTATCAACTACATTAATCCGAAAAAAAAAAAAAATTATACCAGAAACTGTGTACCCTAATATTTTGACACCAGCTCAAACCGTAGAAGAAAGTTCTGGAACGTTCCACATAACTTGGCTGGCAGACAAGTTTGCACAACCATATAAATACAGAGAAGATAAACCTAAAAGCTACAGTATATAACTTTTTTTTTTTTTTTTTTTTTTGCATCTTAATTACCAGGAGGAGGAGATTAATCATCGAGATTGTTTCGGTATAGATGGATCAAGTTAATTTTTGCCCAAATAATTGGCGCCTACTAAGGGGAAAAACATTGTGATACCAAATCGCATCGAGATTTATTCTTGTCCCCTTAGTCGGCGCCAATGTTTGGGCAAAAATAGATTTGACCTCAAACACGCACACTTTGATGTTGTTCAGCTTTCGGTGAAGTTTTGAGAGTTCGAAAGAATACCTTTTATGGTTTGCGTCCCCAATTTTTTGCATGTTTGTGTTTCTGGGATAAACTTCAATTCTGGGAGAACTTTCACCCGTGGTGACTTAGTGGTCATCGAGTAATCCTGAAATGGGAAAAATATCGTTTGGTCCTTTTATAGGTGGGCCCATGTCTGTTTAGTCCTTTGGTCAAACGCCTTTTATTGTTTGGTCCATACTTATTTAAAAATACAGAATGGACAAAAGTACCCTTCCATGTTAATTTTTACTCATTTTTTGTATCAGTTCATTCCAGAAATGAAATTTCATATAACAACATATACAAACCGGACTTCATTCCAGAAATGAAGTCCATATAAAACCTTTTTTTTTCCTTCATATCAAAACCTATACAAACCAGACTTCATTCCGGAAATGAAGTCCATATAAAAACCTATACAAACCAGACTTCATTCCATAAATGAAGTCCATATAAAACATATACAAAACCAGACTTCATTCCAAGAATGAAGTCCATATAAAACCTAAGAAAAAACAGACTTCATTCCTGGAATGAAGTCCATATAAAACCTAAGAAAAACAGACTTCATTCCAGGAATGAAGTCCATATAAAACCTAAGAAAAACAGACTTCATTCCTGGAATGACCGGACTTCATTCCAGAAATGAAGTCCATATAAAACCTAAGAAAAATGACTTCATTCCGTGAATGAAGTCCATATAAAACCTAAGAAAAACGGACTTCATTCCAGGGAATGAAGTCCATATAAAACCTAAGAAAAATGCAGACTTCATTCCAGGAATGAAGTCCATATAAAACCTAAGAAAAAGCAGACTTCATTCTGTAATGAAGTCCATATAAAACCTAAGAAAAACGGACTTCATTCCAGGGAATGAAGTCCATATAAAAATAGACTTCATTTAGGAATGAAGTCCATATAAAACATCAGCAACATCATCTTCATCTTCTTCGACGTCTTCAACAAAGAAGAACAACATCGTCTTCAACACCGGGAGCAACATCTTCATCTTCAACAAAGAACATCGTTCAACAACAGCAACATCGTTGTTGTTCGTCGTCTTCATCGCCTCCAAAAACAAGAACATAAATCGATTCAAGATTCTCAAAAAAATCAAGATCTTCTTCAAAGTTAGCCATTCGAAACAACACGAGTTCAATCATCGTCGTCTTTATCAAAAACGGATCTGTTTCATCGTCGTCTTTATCAAAAACAGATGCAGCAGCAGAATGAAATCAAGAAAAAACACGTTTACATCTTAAGCGAAGATCAACGACGAAGATGATTTCATATCTGCAATCAAAACAAGACGATGATTGAACATCATCGTCTTCATCTTCATCTCTGTAAACAATTGCGATGAGCGAGAAAAAAAAACCCTAGAAAAATGGCGGAGGCGGAGAAGAAGAAAGAGAGAACCTAGGTGGAGAGAGAAAGTAAATCTGAGAAATAATTTTTCTCTTTCACCAATTGACTTTATATATTGTCCTTATCCAAAAGGGTAATTTTGTCACTACAAGGTGACATTTACATCATCCATGACATCAGCGTAGGACCATATGATAATTTTTAGGACCAAATGATAATTTATATTACCAAATAGGACCAAACAGACAATTGACTGGGTCAAATGGACTAGACTGATACATATATTTTATTTTTAGGACTATATGGTGTTTCCTACTCCTGAAATTTCTAGAACTTTTTTCTAGGAATTTGGAAGTAGATCGTCGAGGCAGAAATTTCCAGCTGTTAACCCGCAGTTAGCTGATATTTACTGCCAAAATATTAATCTACGCTTATTCTGCTATTTGGGCACAAGCTCGAAAAATAAATAAAATTTGCACGCCTAAAAACAAAGAATATGGTACAAAATAATTCTTCACGATTCACACGACATTGCGCATTATTTGGTGAAAATTAAGATTTTTTTTTTTTTTTTTTTTCGTTGTCGATCGGATAAATTAAGAATCTCGTCTCGCGCATGGAGCACAGCAGGTTCAGGCTGTTCCCCCGAGAACTTTAATATCAGTAAATGCATAATGGAAACATATATTGCACATTCAATAAGTCGCGACCATTCTCTGTTCTTCTCGTACTGGCACATTTTCATCTTGGAACAGCTGATCATCTTTCGGGTTGCACACTTTCTTCTTGACACAGTTGATTAAACTGTTTGCAGAATCAATGCCTGGTACGATCACGAGTTAAGTGAAGTTTTACACATCATGATATCAAACTATATATATATATATATATATATATATATATGAAAACCATATGAAGGAAAAAAGCGTACCCGCAAGGTATGCACCATGAACATAGCCAAAATATTTCTCGCTTGTATGTTCTCCGGTGAAATAAACTCTATCGACGGGGGACTTCAGTTGTAATCAGAGGTTAAACACATTAGCTTATCATCAACATAGCAAGCAATTTTTTTTTTTGGAAAAGGTTAAGCAAATTACCTTAATCTGATTGAACCTGTGGCGAGTAAGTCCAACTGGCCAGTTGGAGAAACATCCTCTATAGAACCTGTCTGACCACCATCTTGGAACCAGAATATCCGTGGCCTCTGGAATGTCGTCTCCAAACATGTTTCTTAAAACTTCCATGATTTCTGCTTTGGTTTTTGTGTCAGGTTGTTCCTCAATTCGCCTTGATTCATCGTCTGTTAATGTAACTAGAAGCAGGTTGGCTCCAGGATATTGATTCTCTAGTTGCTGCCCTCCACAGAAATGTAGCACATTATATTGAGCAGAAATACCTTGCTAAATTTGTATTAAAAATGAAATAATACCTGCCAATTAGTGTAGTAGCCACGTCTCTCGTGTGCGTAAACAAAGAACTCAGTGCCGTTACCAGTTGGCCAAAATTTGTAAGGGAATTTGATGAAGATTTTGGTGTAGACAGACAAATCAAACTGATCTATGGCAAGTAATTTCCAGTCCTGCTCTCATGAACAAGAGTTAAGTGTGTCAATTAACAAGTGAAGAATGTAAACTTCGCCGAGTGCATGTATTCCTAATGAATCGATACAGCCAACAAACTAAGATCAAAAGAGAGAGCTACCGGGAGAGAAGGGACGAAAGAGATGAGGTCAGTTTGCAGAACACCGATACTAGTAGAAACCATCACATACTCAGCTTTGTAAACACCACCGTCCTCCGTCTTGACAATAATTCCTGTCCCGGAGTAGTGTATCTCTGTCACAACCTGTTACAATAGGAAAAACCCAGGGAGTTAATTTACTATAGGGAAAATATAGAGCATGTACGTTTCAAAGAGGTTCATAACAAGAAGTCATATTATATACACCTTGTTTAACATAAGCCGAGGGTCATTAATCTCTCCAGCCTTGTTAGTGGTAAGGAACTGCTTAGCAACATAATGAACAACACTCTCGTATCCTCTAGAATCCGCAACAAAGTAAATGTCATTGCCGAAATCCGCAAATGTTGGCAAAGGTGCTGTGTTTCGCAAACTTGTTAGCCGTGGAGGCTCGCCTTGCTGGGAATCATATCTAAAGTACTCAAGTGCCTTTTCGATTGGTGTTGATGGAACCCTACATAAAATAAGATTGAAACCTTTGAATTCAATACGATCTAAAATACAATACTTAATTTTATATTGCACCATGAATCAAGGTATTTAGTAAAAGTGCTTACTTGTGTCTAAGACGTTCCGCTGTCAAGATTGAGATGTCTTCCACTCCGTTCCTTAATAAAGAAACCGATACATTTGCACTGAAGTTAAAGAATTCTTCTGCCGAGTCGACTACCTTCTGCGCTTCCGATTCATTATAAAGACCACCACTAAAAGCATAATATGAAAAATCAATATAAGAAGCCATTATAACCGTCTGAAAATAGTTCAGTTAGCCAGGAGACATACTCTCATACTTGAGGTTAATACCTTTGTTTGTAAACATTTGATGCAATGTTGCCGAGCTCAGAGCGGTAGGACTTGAGACCAATTTCGTTAGCCATAGTCCATATGGGATTAACTTCTTTTCCATTTACGCCTTCGACCCAATTAGCACCCATTTCTATAAATACACCTGAAAAATTCGTTTTCTTAATGCGACCACCAATTCTATCTGTTGCTTCTAGTATCAAGATATCCTTTATTCCTGCGTCTGATAACGTCTTAGCAGCTGATATCCCTGAAAAATGTCACAATGTTGGTTTATTCAACGTATAATTACCCAAACATTAAACCATTAAAATTTCATACTTATTTTTCTTTTTTTCTTTTTTTTTTTGATAAAAAAAAAAGGGCTATTTTGCGTTTTCTCTCCTCCAATTAGCAATCTTGGGAGGGGAGGAAACGCAAAATAACCCTAAAAAAATGATCTATTATTTTTTTTCTTTTTTTATAAAGATTTAAAAAAAAAGAAGATGATCTATAAGATTTTTGGCTTAACTATAAACTTTTGAAAGAATGAATTTTTAATCCAGGGGTGTCAATAACATAGAGAATGTTTGGATACCACACAAGAAGTAACTTTTCAAAACTAGCAAAATCTAATTTGGGAACTAAATTCCGAATTGATTTCGAGAAAAACAGAACTTTTTTTTTTTTTTTCGTGAAACCGACAAATGTTGCTTCTAAATTCTGAGAGCTACACTTGTATTGTTACGAAAACTAAAATGCACAACATCCATGTTGCAGTATATTTTCTAGTGATGGCAAATTTTTAACAAACATTATTGAAAACTTGTTAGGGGTGATCCGTGATGTGCTTACCAGACATGCCAGCCCCTATCACAATGACAGTTGGAGAAAGTCCTCTGCTGGCCATGGATTCCAGTAGATTGAGACTGATTGCTACACAAATCAGGAGAACTGATATCAATGTTCTCATCTCCATGGCTGCCATATGATAATATCTCTTTCTTCACCTACTCTAGAGCACTACAAACTTATTTATCGGTTTGGCTCGAATTTGAAATGCTCCATCTCATTTATGTTCTTTAGCTTTTTTGGTAGGCTAGATAATTGATGATTATGTAGTAATAATGTAGCGTATCTTTACCATTTAAGACTTAATCTACACACCTACTTCTGCACCTACTTGCCCAAAATGAATATATATGGACAATGAATTTTGTACATATAATCGTTTTACTAGCCTATTTGGATACACATCCAAAAGTAACTTTTCGACTTATAAAAATCAAAAACTAAAATATTAGTTTGGTATAAAATTTCCAAAAATTCTGCACAGACCGTCCAAATGGACTAGGTACTAAAAACCGTGCAGACACAAACTTTCACCAAAAATGGGACCCCATGTTATCTCCATGGGGTGGGGCCCACTTATCATGTGTCTGCACGGTTTTGCCATTGTCCAAAATGGCAGTCTTTGCAAAACCACTGTAAAATTTGAAACATCTAGATACAGGAAAAATATACATCTACAACTAGAGATTTACAACACTTTTCTAAACATCGTAAAAAGTCCTATGTTTTACGACTGGTTTCAAAGGAAGAGTTGTCGTATATCATCACTTCCAACCCTTAGGAAACAAGGGGTTGCGCTAAGAAAACAAACGACAACTCTTAAGCAAAACTGTTGTGACGACATTTAGCTATAACAACTATGTTCCATATATGTAGTGACTTAGCCTATCACAATTCTGACAAGTGTTGTTGAAGAACACAAAAATATGATAATGAAAAAAATGTTAGAGGGGAGATTCGAACATGAACCTATTGCATGGATGTCTAGCTCATCAACCACCCTTTCAGTTCACAAGTTTCGGTTGTTTTTCTTTTTTTTTTTAAATACAAACCTACAACAACACTTATAAGTGTTGTTGAAGTAAAAATATATAATGTTGGAAAAAATGAGGTTATAGGGAGATTCGAACATGAATCTACTGCATGGACGTCTAGCTCATCAACCATCCTTACCGTTCACAGGTTTTGGTTTTTTTTTTTTTTTTAATAAAAATGTATAACAACACTTATAAGTGTTGTTGAAGTAAAAATATAGAACATCAGAAGAAATGAGGATGGGGATTTGATCCTCAACCTCCTGTATGGAAATCTACACCACTAACCATACCTACATTATTACATGTTCTGTCAAGTTTGTGGTTCTTTAATACACTAACTTTATGACAACCCTTCATAAGAGTTGTAAAACAAAATGTAATGCTCAAAAATAATGATCGGGTGACAGAGCGCAAACAAACAACCGAAGCTTTCTCTGTAAACAATCACATACACGCTATCTGTAATATTTACTTTACTCACTTCAGATAAGGGTAGTCTGGTAATTTTCACAGTCTCCATAATATTTATTACCTTTATTTCTAGTAAGGGTAATATGGTGATTTTAACAATTTATAATATTTAGTTTACTTATTTTCCGATAAGCGGGGTCTAGTCATTTCCATAGTCTTCATATCATAATATTTATTGCATTAATTTCCGTGAAGGGTAATATGGTCATTTTCACGTCGTAATATTTACTTTACTTTTTTTCGATAAGAGTAGTCAGGTCACTTTCACAACCTCTATAATATTTATTGCACAAATTTCCATGAAGGGTAATATGATCATTTTCACTATCTGTAATATTTACTTTACTTATTTCAGATAAGGATAGTTTAGTAATTTTCACAATCTAACCAAGTTTCTGACTTAGAGTAGTCAACTCACGGCCAGGTTTCGATCTCGGATCCCTGTACGCATACAATATGCGAAATAGGGTTTTTTAAGGTTTCGTAGAATATCTCAAAGAATCTTACCTGTAAATGGATGAATTCGTCGTTCTTACCAATTTTCCGACTTAGAGTAGTCAACTCACGGCCAGGTTTCGATCTCGGATCCTTGTACGCATACAATATGCATAAATAGGGTTTTTTTTAGGTTTCGTAGAATATCTCGAAGGAATCTTACCTGTAAATGGATGAATTCGTCGTTCTTACCAAGTTTCTGACTTAGAGTAGTCAACTCACGGCCAGGTATCGATCTCGGATCCTTGTACGCATACAATATGCGTAAATAAGGTTTTTTAAAGGTTTTGTAGAATATCTCGAAGGAATCTTACCGTAAATGGATGAATTCGTCGTTCTTACCAAGTTTCCGACTTAGAGTAGTCAACTCACGGCCGAGTTTCGATCTCGGATCTAGTAAGCATACAATATGCGAAATAGGATTTTTTTGTTTCGTATAATATCTCGAAGGAATCTTACCTATAAATGGATGAATTAAATCGTTCTTACCAAGTTTCTGACTATGAGTAGTCAACTCATGGCCAGTTTTCGATCTCGGATCCTGGTACGCATACAATATGCAGAAATAGGGTTTTTTAAGGTTTCGTAGAATATCTCGAAGAAATCTTACCTATAAATGGATGAATTCGTCGTTCTTACCAAGTTTCTGACTATGAGTAGTCAACTCATGGCCAGGTTTCGATCTCGGATCCTGGTACGCATACAATATGCAGAAATAGGGTTTTTTAAGGTTTCGTAGAATATCTCGAAGAAATCTTACCTGTAAATGGATGGATTCCTCGTTCTTACCAAGTTTCTGACTTAGAGTAGTCAACTCACGGCCAGGTTTCGATCTCGAATCCTAGTACGCATACAATATGCAGAAATAGGATTTTTTTAAAGGTTTCATAGAATATCTCGAAGGAATCTTACCTGTAAATGGATGAATTCGTCGTTCTTACCAAGTTTCTGACTATGAGTAGTCAACTCATGACCAGGTTTCGATCTCGGATCCTGGTACGCATACAATATGCAGAAATAGGGTTTTTTTTTAAAGGTTTCGTAGAATATCTCCAAGGAATCTTACCTGTAAATGGATGAATTCGTCGTTCTTACCAAGTTTCTGACTATGAGTAGTCAACTCATGGCCGTTTTCAATCTCGGATCCTGGTACGCATACAATATGCAGAAATAGGGTTTTTTTAAGGTTTCGTAGAATATCTCGAAGGAATCTTACCTGTACGCATACAATATGCAGAAATAGGGTTTTTTTTATAGTTAGTATGGAATATAACTCGCTTTATCAGGAAAGTAATTGACCTTCATGAAAAATACATGCTCTAAGTGACAACCTGCTTTGATGGCCACACTCTTTTCCACAAGGTCTGTACTGAATAGTTTCTTACTGGTTGATTGAGTATTTCTTATCTCATGTTCCTCTACTCAACTGTCCTTTTTGAGCTGCGGCCATATTTTCTGCGAATCACGTGCTTGTTCTGCAGCTTCTGTGATGATATTCCAAGGTCTTAAAGCTGCTGAACTAAAATGCAAGTGCCCTGTTTGTAGCGAGGTATATATATATATATATATCTTCAATTTGTGCGTGTTTCTACGGTCAACCTCTCGAGTTAGGATCTAGCTCTTAGTATATCTTGTTCTCGCTCTCTAGTCATGGTTTTCTGATTTTGATGCTTACTAGGAAGCTTCGTTTTATTATCTATCAGCTGAACTGCTATCTGGTGTGAACGGCCCAGCTATAAAGCTAGACATTTTCAAAATAGCAAAAAAAAAAAAAAAAACTAGGATATTATCAGCTAATCAAATTATATGTTCTTTCTTTGCAGGTTGGAATATATGCCAATCCAATTCACATGATTGAGCTAGATCTTCTCTTGAAAAATAGGTAAGAACATGAAACTAGGAATACTGGTCCATCCTTTGTTTGAGCAAGAAAGTGATCGGTTTGATTTAGCGGAGCTGTTTATGGCACCACAATTACACCAACAAAATATGCTTTCTTCTCATTCGTCTCTGCATTCGAAAAGACTCGGTCTAGAGCAATTTCCAACTTCCTCTCATGGAACAGTTTCAAAATTCCGTTCTAGCTCGGAGCGGAAACCCTCTTCACCAAAGAAACATTCAATCACCTAACAAAGATCGGAGTTGGAATTGTTAAAACTTAGGCTTCCGTTGCACCACCACAGAAGTAAAGAGCACTTCATCATCGTATGCAACTGTCAGCAGCAGAATGAGCAGCAGAAGTTGCTCCTCGAACAAATTTGCTCCATCGAAGATGCATAATCGTGGGCCAAATAGACCATCTAGAGCAAGCAACATGGTTGATCGTGTACTAATGAGGCAGCGTCTTCGGCATGAGCTGCAAAGAACAACAGATCCAGCTCCTCTATAGCGTACCCTGATCCACGTCTCGAGTATCTTATGGAATCAAGATTTGGTCAACACCCACAAAGGGAACACCATAACGATTTACGGGACCTTCTTTCACGTGCTAAGCAAGGTCAGATTCATCCCAAGGAGTTACAACTTCTCGTTCGGGAGCCCGGGAGCAAGCTATGGCATTAAATTGAATGTGAAATACTTTCATACAAGGTGATTTGAAGTTAGCTAGGTAATGCAATTGGAGTGGCAGGTTAAATTGAATGAATGTAAATGTGTTACATTGGCAGCTTAATGTGAATGTGAAATACTTTCGGCAATTCGGTTTTAGCTATAAATTTTTTTTTCAAATTTTTTTTATGCACACAACTTCTAATAAGAGTTGTATACCCATATTTCAACTACACAAACTAGTGGTTGTGAAAGAATGTATTTACAACATAACTAGGTGTTGTCTAACATAGTTATGCAACTCTAACAAGTGTCGTGTAAATCTTATTCATAATAGTAATTAGAGTTGTTACATATTTCTACAATACACATTCTAGGTTGTCTAAGATAGTCCTTCAACTTATACAAGTGTTGTGTTACATATTTCTACGATATGCATCTTTTGTTGTGTAAAATAGTCCTACAACACAAGCAAGAGTTGTGTTAGGCTTTCAAAAAAATATCGAAAGAGAATCACAACTTTGGCAAAATATTGTCGAACCATAAATCACATCACCCTTTACAACTCTTAGTCAAGCATTGTAGAAAAGCTTGGACTTTCTACAATACCCCCCTTCCATAATGCATAAAATGGAGTTGTCGTAGGGGTACTACAACTCTAATCTGTAGTCGTCAATGATGATTTTTCCCGTAGTGTCTCTTGGAAGAATATGAAGCAAAATATTTTTACTTTTGATTTCTGCTTCTGAAAAAACAAAAGCAATTACGTGCTATAGATCTACTACTGATCATTAACATAATTGCAGGTGCAGCTACTTTGGAGCAAGCATTATGGAGGGTATTTTCTTGGCTTTGGCTAGATAGCAGCTAAGAGCAAGTTGTTGGTTATAGATCATAACCAAGACTTGCCTTGCAAAAACTGAGTTTCTATAATAAATAGACCATACAAAAACTCAGTTGTCATATGATTTATGATGAATACTCGGTTCATTCTCTTCAAGTTAATATTTGTTTGACCTAGAAGAACCACAATATCGGATAGAGAAACAACTTAACGAATACTGAGTTTCCATGTGGACTATTTATACGGAAATTGAGTTTCCGTCACAATATAACCTTTCTGTGCAATACTTGTTTTTTATTTTTTATAACCCCTTGCTACAAATCCTAATTGTAGCCAAGAAATGAGTGATTATAGTAGAGAAACTTATTTTTTGAGAACAAGGGCAACTTAGTCATTCCAAAGACCTAGCGCATCTCTTAACCAACTATATCCAACATAAAAATAAATCAGGAAGCCTGTTTTGGGGCATACAAGAGACGTTTGTGTTTTACAAGTTATAAGGGGTGTCTAAGGGGTGGGTATGTTACCAAGTTATCTTTATTTGCTTAATTAATGAAAATGTCCTTGTGTAAAGTTAAAACTAAACCTAATTTTTTCTAGATAAGAAGAAATAGAATAATAAGAATAAGGAGTTGATATTGTTAAATCCTGATTAAACCAAGTAAGTAGGAGAGTGAGAACTAAATCCGCTCGCAATCCCATCTATTCTTTACAAAAATCTTAACACCCATTTTTTTTTCCTTCTTGTGTTTGATTGATTAGGTTAGAATCTATGGAAATTATTATTATTATTTTTGTGTGTGTTACTGTACTCAAAACTCTAGCCGAATCAACCAAAGTTGATGTTGTTCTTGGCAATGAAAAAGAAAGGGAAGTTCGGTTGATAAATTGTCTACCAAACCTAGGTATGTGCAAATTCGGCTGATAACTTGTCAGTCCAACCTTGTTATGTTTTCAAAATCCTAGGTTTGATTAACAAGTTATCATCTGAACCTTCGAGTATTATTCATATACGTTGTCAGGCGAACCTAAATATGTTTTATAAAGACTTGGGTTCGCTGACACGTTATCAGCCAAGCCTAGGTATTTTCTCAAATAAATCTCAGATCGGCTCTCTTATGATTTGCCGAACTGTTCATCTGGTCAGCTGATCTAGATTGCAAAAATTTAATTATTTGATGAATTCAACCAACATTAAACCTTCAGGTTCCATTACGAGATGCATTGCAAGTTGAAGATTCACTTTTCTTACATGTTTCAGTTGTATCATAATAATATAAAAAATAGCATTTCTCACTTTTTCTTCAAACTCTCTCTGTTAAAAGATCTTATTTCTCTTTAAAAATAAGCACTAACACTAAGTTTGATTAATCAATAATGATCATTTACATTACGACTAATCAAATTGATCATGTATGCCCCAAAACATGCTTCTAACTCAACAGTCCCTAATGAATATCAACCCCCAATCCCAACCAAGAAGGAACGAGTGAGGCCTTATGGTGTTAGCGCTAGTTGCGATTGTATACTCGAGTCTGTCTGAGGCATCCACACACTTGGAGAGTGTCACCTTTTTAATACATAATTACTCTACCAAAGACCAGACAACCTCTGTCCAAAAATTCCATTCAACACTTCTCAGAGATCTTGCTCTCGGAAGCTTAATTAGGTTTTTCATCACCAGGACGATTTTCCCTCTCATCACCTAGGATAATTATCTTTCGTCACCAGGACGATTTGTCTCAAACCCTTTAATCTTTCTCCTTTCTCTAACTCTCTTGTCATGTTTTTTTTTGTTTGTGTCCTTGCAGGTTAACTAGTTTTGTGCATCTTGTTCTCTAACTCTCTTTTTGTCTCTATCGTCATGGAATCATCATCAACAAGTATAACCAATGCAGAGTGCGATGATCTCACAGCAAAAATGGCATTGCTCCTAAAAGATGAGGATCAGATTTATGAAGTTCCAGAAGATCTGACTGAACAAGTTCAAGAACATAAATACTCTCTGGTAATCACAACCATAACAAGGAGGGAATATGGCTTAAATATTCTATACAACATGCTACAGCGATCATGGAGACCATCAGGAAACATTAGATATCAAGTTTTGGCAAGGCCATCTATTTGATTCACTTTGAGTTAGGTTGTGATTTCAATACAGTCATCACTCGTTCTCCATGGGCTCTCAATGAGGATCTGATGCTCCTAGAAATCTGTAATCCAAATAAACTCCCTCAGGATTACGAGTTCAAATATGCATACTTTACGGTACAAGTTTATGGTTTTCCCATGAGAGCTCAAACAATAAAAATGGTGGAGCTCATAGCATCGAAATTGGAGTTTCATACTTTATTCAAGAGTCATACAAGGCAAAATGTGGAAGCTTTGCAAGAGTAAGAGTCAAAATCGATGTAACAAAGCCATTGAAGCAGGAGATGAATTTCCTTTTACCATCGAAGAAGAAATGCACAGTTACATTCAGATTCGAACGACTGCCAAGGGTATGTTTATTCTATGGAAAGTCTGGTCATATTATGAAGCAGTGTTCATATTTATAAAAAGAATGTGAGAAGTTGGGGTTTTTCTCTCCAGAAACCTTTATGGACAAAATGGAAGACGTACAAGTCAGTTGCCAGGCTTACTGAGGAAATCAACGACAATTTCAAGTTAGTTGCCAGGCTTACTGAGGAAATCAACGACAATTTCAAACCAAAGTTACCACAAAAAAACACATTAACCAGAAACTACCAAGAAACTCCAGAACCCAATCATGGCGGCAACCCTAATAATCAGTCAACAAACCAGTTGATTCAAACCCTAATCAACAGTAGCCCTATTATTTCCATAACTGAGTCTCCTCCACAGATTGAAGAACCCATTGAAAACCCAATCTTAAGAGCAAAATCCAATACAAATCTGGAAACTTTCCCTGGTAAAGTCAATACTCATTCAATTGGAAAAATTCTTTTGAAGAAATCTACACCCATGAAAACTGCTATTACTAGTAACATTGGAGAGAATATTTCAAAAATCTCGTCCACATCAGCTGCAGCTAAATCGGTAACACTCCAGAAACCCGACCCCTTCACCCATCAAACATACATCTCTACTCAGCCCATAGAAAATCCAACCCCCACTGTAAACTATCCTAGCAACAACCCATCATTTTCCCATAATCCATCTACACCAAACCCCATCCAACAACCCATCACCACAACAGCTGCCAGTACCGCCCCATCAACATCCTGCATTACCAAAACAGTTGCTCAGAACCTGTCACAACCAACATCACAGCCATGCACCACCAACTCTATAACTGCTGTAAAGGAGAATGTAAAAAAGATGAAACAGTGGAAGAGACAAACAAGAACCCTCCAACAGAAAGAACCAGAGATAATGCTTCCCCAAATAGGAAATAAAAGGCAGTCTAAACCAATGGATTGTGATCCACCCCAAAAACAACACTGCAGTAACTCAGAAAAGTCTTTGGCGACTTGCCTAGAAAAGTAGCAAGGGAGATGTTAGTACAATCGTGGAAATGTCGCGGCTTAGGGAATGAGGCGACAGTTCTGGCCTTGAACTCATTCCTTAGGAGATGTAAACCTTCCATTTTATTCTTATCAGAGACACGGCTGAATGAAAACAATAGTAAAAGAGTTTGCAGTTCTCAAGATTTCGTGATTACGATTTCGTTGCTGCAGATGGAAGAAGTGGAGGACTTTCCATCCTCTGGCAAGACAATATAGACTTGGAGATTGTTTCAAAAACCAAGAATCTCATCCATTGCAACATTGGTGCCAAAATTTCCATTCCACAATGGACTCTCATGTGTGTCTACGGTCCTCCCTCTCACCCTCAAAAAGACACCTTGTGGAAAAGTATGAGGAATACAATCGCATCCATTGATGACCCCTGGTACATGATAGGGGACCTAAATGTGCTTATGCATCAACATGAAAAACACGGAGGCAACCTAGTTACAGACATAAGCTGTACAGAATTCAGGGGCATGATCAGGGATAGAGATGTGATGGATTTAGGATATGCAGGCCCCGGTTTTACTTGGTCGAATAATGCGATGCAAAATCAACCTATATTTGAGATGTTAGACATAGCTCTTTGCAGCACTAATTGGAGACTTTTATTCACTGATGCAACGGTTCTCCACTTACCTAGAATTGAGAGTGATCACCCCCAATCATTCTCCATACCATGAGAAGACCACAAAAGAGAACACCAAATTATAAGTTTTAGTATTATCAGACCATCCCCAATTCAAGGAGATACGGTGGACATGCTACAAAATTTGGGCAAAGAACTTCAGAAATGGAGTAGAAGATCATTTGGAGACACAAAAAGAGAAATTAAGGATGAGAAGCAGAAACTGGTTGACTTGCAGGCCACTGCTCACCTGAAGGATATCAGGGAAGAGGAGAAGGAAATCTACAGAACATCATTTTTTTAGAGAAGAGGGATAGAATGTTTTGGCAATAAAGGAATAAATCCAAATGGATTCCTTCCACAGACAAAAACACTCAGGTATTCCATGTTTCTATAATCCATCGTAGAAGTAGGAACAAGATTATTGCTTTAAAACAAAATAACGGTGAATGGATTTCAGACCATGATAAAATCAAAGAAAATCTTATTTCTCACTTTCAAGATATGTTTACTAAAGATCCTAATGTCCATCCTAACTCTTTCATTGTTGAAAATTCTAATATTATCAATCAAGAAGAGTGAAGGTCACTAAGCGCCATCCCGAGTGCTGAAGAAATCTACAATGTTGTTAAAAAAAATGGGATCCTTAAAATCCCCAGGTCTGGATGGATATCCAGCTCTCTTTTACAAAAAGTATTGGAATGTTGTTGGACAAGAGGTTGTCAACCTTATCTAAGATTGATTTAGATATTCAGCTATTCCCCTGGGTTTGAATCATACATATGTGGCTTTGATCCCAAAGAAGAAGAATGCCGAAACAGCTGCAGATTTCAGGCCCGTAGCACTATGTAATGTGCTCTACAAGATTGTCACAAAGATTATTACCAACATGCTTAGCCCATTCCTTGACAGCCTCATTGAAGAAAACCAATCAGCTTTCATTCCAGGTAGGCAAATTATTGATAATATTGTAGTGTCCAAAGAATTATATTGTTTCATTCCATGCATAAATCTTCCACTTCCCATGGATCTTTTGCACTCAAGCTAGACATGAATAAAGCATATGATAGACTAGATTGGGGTTTTTTGAGGAAAGCTTTATCAAGTACAGGTGTTACAGACAATTCTCAAAACTAAATCATGAGTTGTGTTCAAACTGCATCCTATTATATCCTACTTAATGGTCAACCGGAAGGCTTCTTCACAGGTGAAAGGGGAATCAAACAGGGATGCCCACTGTCCCCATATCTCTTCATAATTTTCTCTCAATACTTATCAAGTGTAATCAACAAAATGGAAGTAGATGGGTTATACAGTGGTTATAAAATAAACAGGTGGGCTCCTAGTGTGTCACACATCATGTTTGCAGGTGACGTCATGATGTTTGGAAACACTAACTCTAGCACAATCAATTCAATCTCAACAATCCTGCAACAATATTACAGTGCTTCTGGACAGCAAGTTAATTACTCGAAGTCATCCATCCACTTCAGTAAAAGTGTACCTGATTCTTTTGCTGCAGAAATCATTCAAGTTTTTGGGGTCTCGAGAATGCAAAAGGAGGAAAAATACTTGGGCATTAAGATACTACATCAAGGCAACAAACTATCCTACTTCACCTACCTAATTGAAAGTTTGAGGCGAAACTCTCCGGGTGGAAAAGAAACCACTTATCCCATGCAGGCAGAACAATACTCATACAATCTGTTTGATCCCTCATTCCGGTTTATTATATGGCGACTCAAAGCATCCCTAAAACTATTTGAAAATGCGGGGATCTAACAACCACACCCAACAATTCGTTTGGCAATCTGAGAAGACTTACTCCAATACACATTCTAGATAATCAACTAGACAGTCATACTCAATCTAGAATAAAGTGTGTCAAAGAGTTTTAATATCTCTAACTCTTAATTCAATCCGCAATCAGCAAATAGAAATCTGCGAGCCCGATTGAATATAAGAGGAGTAACTTGAAATGTACCAAAGATCAATGTTCAAGTGTCAATCAATGTAAATCAATAACAAAAGGTTGGATATTCTAATTGATTGATCATAATGCACAACCTGTGATATTTCAATTATATAACAAAATATAATGCGGAATAGAAATAACACAGACACCAGAATTTTGTTAACGAGGAAACCACAAATGCAGAAAAACCCCGAGACCTAGTCCAGATTGAACACCACACTGTATTAAGCCGCTAAAGACACTAGCCTACTACCAATTAACTTCATAATGGACTGTAGTTGAACCCTAATCAATCTCACACTGATTCAAGGTACAGTTGCGCTCCTTACGTCTCTGATCCCAGCAGGATACTACGCACTTGA
Source organism: Papaver armeniacum (assembly GCA_023531295.1). NCBI lineage: Eukaryota > Viridiplantae > Streptophyta > Magnoliopsida > Ranunculales > Papaveraceae > Papaver > Papaver armeniacum. The sequence goes on along the minus strand of JAJJWW010013550.1, from coordinate 54,088 downwards.
TTCCCTTAGTTGATGATGTGATTGAAGATAGTGGTAAAAAGAGTTTCGTTTCTCGAACTAGTAAAGGATACTTTAGACTTAAATTCTAAAACTAAATAGAAAAAAAAACTCACTAATAATAATAGCAAACACTGACAAAGTTGATATCATATCAATATTAAAAGAACACTGAGGCTAAGATTCCATTATTTTCCAAGTTCAAAGTGATTTAATCCAATATTTATATTTATGCAATTTTCTCATTCAATTTGATTCTAAACTATTGCAACAAGTAGATTCTCAAAATAACAAGTATAAATCCGAAGCATAAATCATCAAAAACCTAGGTCCAAGTATGCTCTATCAAAAGAAATAACAATTTCTTAACAAAAATCATTCAAAAAAATTTCGATCAAGGCAAATAATTGCAAAAAAAAAAAAGAATATACCACTTTTGTTGGAAAAATAACTTCCTCTATCGCCTCAGCAATGGGGTTTAGCTCCTCATATTAACCATGATCTAAAAATATGTTTATGGCTCAAAAGATGATTAAAATAGAGAAAAGGTATAAAGCAGTGTGTTTTGTAACAGATATAATTGTTACAGAACTACTGTTATAGAGAACCCTTAAACAGAACTGTTGCGAACTCGATTAATTGTTGCAAGAATTGTTACAAAAGGGATTGAATATGAAAGTAAAGGCCACAGATTCTGCGACTGCTCTTATGTGATGTTCTGTGTTCTTCTTCAACATCTCGCTTGTTCTATGAAACTTGATTTTTTTTTTCTCTGCAATACTCCTAAACCTCCCCTAAGTGAACGTAACCCTTTTTGTCACTCCCAACAGCCTATATATAGCCCACAGGTCCCGTAAAAAGCAAGTCAATCTCGAAAAATAACTCTTTTCTTCGGCAATAATACTCGGGATTTTCTTCTCTACCAAATCTTCTTTATGCAGCTTCTCTGAGTTGTCAACACTCCCAACAGGATAGAATAAGTCCCGTGCAGATTAAACTTCCAACTATGACCGTAGACTCCCAATTATACACCGGCAAATCCCGAGAATAGTTGCTTCTCTGTTTAGCTCCAATCCAGCGAAAATCTTCCTTTCCAAGTCACATACCTTCCCTTTTTAGACGATACAGGGTTATACTAATCCATCACACGAGAATAATCCGGCAAAAACTCTCCCGAGTCGTCAACAGAACTTGATAAACTTGCACCTCCTCTGTTTTAATCCAAATCGATGTGGACCCCTATTTCTTCGATTCTGTTGGACCCAATAGCCCTGTTTAGTCATAACAGGGTGTATCCAATCCAAAGCAGCCATTAAATTTGGCTAAAGCTCCAGCAAAATTCCGCCTGCAAATCTTGTCGCAAAACTGAATTTGAATTCAGTTTTTCCCGCCAAATTTCTGGAGAAGAAAAAGGGTCGCCCCCTAACTAGAGTAGGGGTGCGAATAGCAGCTATCTTGGGGTGCCCTGAGGGTGCCCCTTATCCATATCAAGAGTCCGAATAACAGGTTTCCTCCAGACGCTTTTACCAACTTTTCGAGTCGATTTTTCCAAAAATGTTTATTGGCCAAAAATACCTACACACGCATAAAACACCATAATAAGTACAAAAATGAGCACTAACAATATATAGAATCAAGACAAATTAGACACAAAAATGTGTCTATCAGTTGATCTCACCCACAACCAAGAGTTGCTACGACCCAAAGTCGAAGACTTGATAGACAAATCTGTCTCACACAGAAAAGTCTATAGGATTAAATAAATTTGTCTCCCACAGAAATACCCAAGAGTTTTTATCCGTCTTTTGATAAGTCAAGGTGAACATGAACCAATCGATAACCCGGACTTATATTCCCGAAGAACAACCTAGAATTATCAATCACCTCACAATAATCTTAATCGACTAGCGAAAGAAGATATTGTGGAATCAAAAACGATGAGACGAAGTGTTTGTGATTACTTTTCTATCTTGCCTATCAGAGATATAAAATCTCGAGCCAATTATTCCAATTGTACTCAACACGATAGAAACGCCAAGATCAGATCACACAACTATAAAAGATAATAGTTGGGTCTGGCTTCACAATCCCAATGAAGTCTTCAAGTCGTTAACCTACAGGGTCTCGAGAAGAAACCTAAGGTTAAAGTAGAATCGACTGTACTTATGCAACTAGTAACACACAGGAGGTGTGAGGATTAGGTTTCCCCGTTACTAGAGTTCTCCTTTATATAGTTTTCAAATCAGGGTTTACAATCTAAGTTACCTTGGTAACAAAGCATTCAATATTCACCGTTAGATGAAAAACCTGATTCTCCCAAGCTAATATCTTTCAACCGTTAGATCGAACTTAGCTTGTTAAACAAAAATATCTTTCGACCGAGCAGTGCTCTAATAATCTCCCCCTTTGTCAATTTTAGTGACAAAACTATCAATACATATGGATTACAAATTAGATACAATTGTCATTCAACCAAGATTTCTTCTTTTGTTTAACATGACCTTTTAAATCACAAAAGAGACATACTTTCTGATCACCTGAGTGATTAGAGGGAACAGACTCAACGCTATCGTTGGGAGACATTCAAAAAAGAGGGGGTCTAACAACCACACCCAATATTTCGCTTAGCAATCTGTTTGGACAAACTCCAATTTACTTTCTAGAGAATCAACTACACAGTCAGACTCAATCTAGATAAAAATTATATCAAAGAGTTTATATCTCAATCTCTCGATTTGATCTTTACTCAAGCAAATAGAAATCTGCGAGTCTTTATTAAAGAGAGAAGACTTGGATGGTACCAAAGACCAATATCCAAGTGTCAATCAATTTAAATCAACAACCCAAAAGGTCGGATATTATAATTGATTGAACAACGCACAACCTGTGATATTTCAATTATATAAACAAATATAATGCAGAATAGAAATAACACAGACACCATAATTTTGTTAATGAGGAAACCGCAAATGCAGAAAAACCCCGGGACCTAGTCCAAATTGAACACACACAGTATTAATCCGCTACAGACTCTAGCCTACTCCAAATTAACTTCGGTCTGGACTGTAGTTGAGCCCCAATCAATCTAACACTGATCTAAGGTACAGTTATGCTCATACGCCTCTGATCCCAGCAGGATGCTACGTACTTAATTCCCTTAGCTGATCTCACCCACAACTAAGAGTTGGTACGACCCAAAGTAGAAGACTTTAATAAACAAATCTGTATCACACAAAAAAGTTTACAGAATAGATAAATCCTTCTCCCACGAATAAACCTATGAGTTTTGTTCCGTCTTTTGATAAATCAAGGTGAGAAGGAACCAATCAATAACCCGGATTTATATTCCCGAAGAACAGCCTAGTATTATTGATCACCTCACAATAATCTTAATCGACGTAGCGAAAAAAAAAATTGCGGAATCACAAACGATGAGACGAAGTGTTTGTGATTTCTTTTCTATCTTGACTATCAGAGATATAAATCTCAGGCCAATTATTTCAATTGTACTCGTACGATAGAAACAACAAGATCAGATCACACAACTACAAGAAAAGTAGTATCGGTCTGGCTTCACAATCCCAATGAAGTCTTTAAGTCGTTAACCTGGTTTTAGAAGAAGAAAACCAAAGGTTAAAGGAGAATCGACTCTAGCTTAGAAAACTAGTATCACACGTATATTGTGTGGATTAGGTTTCCAAGTTGCTAGAGTTCTCCCTTATATAGTCTTTCAAATCAGGGTTTGCAATCAATGTTAGCTTGGTAACAAAGCAGTCAATATTCACCGTTAGATGAAAACCTGTTTAGATTCAAGCTAATATTTCTCAACCATTGGATCGAAACTTAGCTTGTTACACACAAATAAAATGTTCAGTTTTGGGTTTATGAACCGTACCCAAACATTAACATTTGTTGGTTCAACAATAGTCAACAAAATGGTTAGCCATACTCTCATATCAACCATATTCTTCTTCACCATAACTAGTTCAAATGACTCAAATGAACTAGTTAAAGAGTTGTTCAATTGCTTAAATCTTATGTAACTACACAAGACACAATCGAAGCAAAAACGGTTTGATTCACTCGAACCGGTTCATGAACTTTATAACCACATTTTGCAAAAGCATTCCTTAGTTTATATAAACATTAGTTAAAGAACAACCGGTTTTAGACATAACCTACTCAAGTTCGCGGACTTAAGCTCATGGAAGGAGTACACAAACTCCAGAAGAAATTCTCGGGTGAGAACTTCCGCCAGTTCGCGGACTTGGCTTGCGCCACTTCCATTTCTCTTGATCAACAAATTTCGCAAACTTTGGTTCAAGGAATAAGGACTTATACATATATGTGTTTCCACAATAATTATTATATCCTACCAATGGTTATGTAATATAAACTCTCATTTCAATCATTGAAACATTCTCAGAGAACGTTATATAACCGTTATTCACAGACCATTTTTCGTCAGAGCAATTTCCAAAGTGATTGAAACATATCATGACTTTCATCACTAGGTAAAGATGAATTTGGTTAAAGTGAAAGCTTACCAACACATATTTCGAGAAATAGATAGGCGAGTTAAACTCGGCTCGAAATAGCAAATTTGTATAATAAAAGTTTATACGTCTAAACGACTTTTGTCTCAAGAGTAGGAGATAGAGTAAATAGACTTTTGAGTGATAGATAAGTTCAAGTCTCCACATACCTTTTAGTCTATGAAGTTCCACCGGTTCCTCGAGTAGTCCTTTGTCTTGTATGATGATTGCCATGGAGTTCTTGAGCTCAACTACACTTTCTATCCTATTCCGAGACATTTAGCTACATAGGCTAGAAATCAAGACTTATAGTTTTGATCACTAACATTGACAAACATGCTTGAGATAGCAACGCATGCGAGTTTGACCGAGCAATGCTCTAACAATCTCCCCCTTTGTCAATTTTAGTGGCAAAACTATTAATACATATGGAATACAAAAAATAAATAAATTAACTTTTGTAGCTCCTATTCCACATGTCTAATCTTCAACATTACTCGAAATCTTCGTCACTTCCAAGTACTCCAATGATCCCAAAGGTTGTAAGTTTAGCATCATCGTTTTTGAAAATCCGTAGCTATAACAATAAGAAAACTAGAGTTCTAAATCATTGTTATACAGTGTCATAGTATCATTACACAGCGTCAAAGTCCAATTGTATCACAACTTCAACAACAATACTATGGTGATATGTATCACTCCTCCTTAGTCAATACTCCATCTCACATTGAAACCATTCCCCCTTACATAATGATCCGAAAACCATATGTATTTGTAGTGTGAATTACATATTAATTCTCCCCCTTTTTGTCAATAAAATTGGCAAAGGTACAAGAACAAGATCCTAATGAAACTTCTGAAAGAGACATTTCATGACCAAAAGAAATAAACACACATCATCTTATTTAGATGCAATCATAAAGACGAACCTAAATGTATTCATCAAGGAGTTTAAAGATACAAGATAACCCCTATAATATTCCACAGCCGCACTCCCTACAAAGATATGGCAATGAAGCTCAAGTTCAAAAAGAACTCTCCCCCATAATATGTCATTCCTGAAAAAACAACAAGAGCGACCTTAATTTCGAAAGAAAAGAAGGATTTCTTTTGACACAATACACAAAGAACTCTGACAGAAAAATCAATCCTACGAAAAAAAAATACAGAATTGAAGTAACATTTACTGGAGTTTCAAAATTAATTGCCCAACAGATCGAGATAAGCACAGGGGAAAGAGTTGTAGAAATAATTAATGAACCAAGACAACACCAATAGACTGCCGTAAATGTTGAAAAGTAGCAGTGTCTAATGTTTTGGTGATAATATCAGCCAGTTGTTGTTCGGAAGGCACAAAATCCATACTTATGATACCATTTTCATAAAGATCTCGAACAAAATGGTACCTTATATCAATGTGCTTTATTCTTGAGTGCTCAACGGGATTCTCAGTAATTCGAATCGCACTAGAGTTATCACAAAAGATATTCATTATTCCAGTATCAATTCCATAATCAGCTAGCATTTGTTTCATCCATAGGAGTTGTGTGTAACATGAGCCAGCAGCAATATATTCTGCTTCACATGTAGACGGGGATTGTGAATTCTGTTTCTTGTTATGCCAAGCCACAAGATTCAGTCCTACATAGTAGAAACCCCCTGATGTACTTTTTCTGTCCTCTACACATCCTGCCCAATCGGCATCTGAATTAGCAGAAAGATCAGTGTTAGTATCAAAAGTGTAAGATAGACCATACCCGACAGTGTGATTGACATAATGTATGATCCTCTTTGCAGCTGCAAGATGAGATTCCTTTAGATTAGCCTGAAATCTAGCACAACAACCAACACTAAAAGAAATATTAGGTCTAGTGGATGTAAGATATAAAAGGCTACCAATAATAGATCGATACAATTTTTGATCTACTTTTACTCCTTTCTCATCTCTGTGTAGTTTACCAGTAGTGGGCATAGGTGTCAGTTTTGGACTTGACTTATCTAGACCGAATCTTGTAACAAGATCCCTTGCATATTTTTCTTGAGATAAGTATATTCCATCCTTATGTTGTTGAATCTGTAATCCTAAAAAGAACTTTAATTCACCAACATTGCTCATTTCAAACTCTTTAGCAAGTGAAACTTGAAAATTCTTTGCAAGCTTCTCTGAAGTTGAACCATAGATGATATCATCTACATAGACTTGAGAAATGACAACATCTTTCCCACTCCATCTGATAAATAAAGTTTTATCAGCTCCACCTCTTGAAAAACCTTTTCTAATAAGAGAAGTGGTAAGTTTTTCAAACTAGGATCTAGGTGCTTGATTTAACCCATATAATGCCTTCTTGAGCTTAAGAACATGATCTGGGAAATCAAGGTTTTCAAATCCTTTAGGTTGAGCAACATAGACTTCTTCCTTTAGAATTCCGTTTAGGAACGCGGATTTTATATCCATTTGAAAGATCTTAACCTTGAGAAAGCAAGCATGAGCTAATAAAAGTCTAATGGACTCAAGGCGTGCCACAGGAGCAAAGGTTTCGTCAAAGTCGATACCTTCAATTTGTGAATATCCTTGAGCGACAAGTCTAGCTTTATTTCTGATAATTGTGCCATATTCATCAGACTTGTTCTTGAATATCCATTTTGTTCCAACAATATTAACTTTTGGGGGACAAGGTATGAGTTCCCATACGTCTTGTCTTAGGAATTGATTTAACTCTTCATGCATTGCATTCACCAAAAAGGGATCGTTCAGAGCTTCATCAATATTTCTAGGTTCTACTTGTGACAGATAACAACCAAAATTGCACATATTTTACAGTTGCCCTCTAGTCTTAGTTGTAGAATCTCTTCCCCTAATAATACTGTTGACATCATGATTCCTTTGAACCCAGAGGTGTTGTGGAGGGACACGTTCTTGTTCGTCAGGAGTAGCTTGATCAGTGCTCCTCTCCTCATCACTAGAAATATCAGGATCAGCAACAGTTGGGATAACTTCAACTGATTCTGGTATTTCTTTGACTTTCTCAATTGTCTCGGTTGAAGGCAATTCAGCAGGAGGATTATCATGATAAAAATCACTATTATCATCGATGATAACATTAGCAGATTCCATCATAACCTGGGTTCTGAGATTAAATACTCGAAAACCACGGCTATCAGAAGCATAACCAAGAAAGATACCTTCATCGCTTTTGGTATCGAATTTCCCTCTCTGTTCTCGATCTTTTAGAATGTAGCATTTACTTCCGAACACTCTAAGGTAGTACAGGTTGGGTTTTATTCCATACCACAACTCATAAGGAGTGTTTAGGGTTTTAGACCGTAAGTAAACACGGTTGATCAAATAACACACCGTAAAAACAGCTTTCCCGCAAAACCTTAGAGGTAAGTTTTTGTTATGGAGCATTACCCTGGCCATTTCCTGAATGTTCCTATTCTTTCTTTCTGCAACTCCATTAGCTTGAGGAGTAATGGGTGGTGAATATTGTTAAATAATCCCCAGTTCGTCACAAAATTCAAACACCTTAGTGTCCTTGAATTGATTCCACTACCGCTCTAATTTTCTTTAGTTTGCGACCTTGTTCATTCGGATTCGTTTAACAATAATCTTGAATTCATCAAGGGTTTCATTTTTATGAGACAGAAATGCAACCCAAGTGAATCTGGTATAATCATCTACCATAACTAAAGCATACTTTTTACCAGCAACCGTGGGTTGTTGAATTGGTCCGAAGATATCCATATGAATTAAATCAAGTGGAGCTTTAGTGAGAATATCTCGAGATGATTTATGGTGAACTTTCGTTTGTTTACCCTTTTGACAGGCACCACATACACCTTCAATCTTTGCATTGATTTTGGGAATCCCTCTAACAAGTTCTTTGTTAATGATCTTAGTTAGAAGACGATAATTGATGTGACGAAAACGCTCATGCCAAAGATGTGTAGATTCCACCTTAGTCAAATTGCAACAATTGCTAAACTGAGTATCAAGAAGATAACAGTTGTTTTTACCACGAGTTCCTTGAAAAATTACTTTCCCAGTTTTGGCTACAATGTCACATCCATTTGCATTGAAGACAACTCGATGGCCTTTGTTACAAATTTGACTCACAAAAAGAAGATTTGTAGTGATACCTTTTACGTATACCACATCATGGATTTCAGGAATGCTGGGCAGTTTGATCGTCCCTTTCTTGCTAATGTAGCAACAACTCCCATCTCCAAAAGTTACTGGACCTCCTTCATAGTCGTCAGAAGAAACAAACCATGTGAGATCACCTGTCATATGCCTGCTACATCCACTGTCAAGAAACCATTGAAAGGGTGATGTTGATTTTAAAGCAAAAGCTCTCATACTATCAGTAGTTTCCTGTTTAGGGTTTCCTGATAAATTTGTACGTCCTTTTAGAGGCACTAAGTTGTTTAGTTTTCGTGTGAAGAATACTTACAACTTTCATCCTCTTTTGGAAGGACATACAAGTATGTTGAAAGTGATTAGAAGAATCACAAAACAAACATGGGTCAACACATTTAACATCGTCAGAGAAGTTCTGGGTCATATCAGTTTTGACAACATGCAAATGTTGTTTATCAACTGACTTACGAATGTTCTTCTGAGAGGAACAACAAGAGTTATTCAAATCCATTAAAGGGATTTTGACAGATTTCAAATCCTTAAGCATTGCAATTTCTGCTATGAGATCAGAGTTGATCCGGATTTGTTCATCCAACTTTTTCTGGAGAATAACCATTTTATTAGAAATTCTTCTACGATTGGTTTTTAATCCTGGTGAAGCGCTTCTAGAGACGTTTCTGTCCATAGGGTCAGATCGCTACAAATACAGACTTATAAGGTCTTGAATGTGTTTGCTTGCTCTGATACCAATTGAAAAAAGCGTGGGTCTAACAACCACACCCAATATTTCGCTTAGCAATCTGTATGGACAAACTCAATTATACTTTCTAGAGAATCAACTAGACAGTCAGACTCAATCTAGATAAAAAGTATATCAAAGGGTTTATATCTCAATCCCTCGATTTGATCTTTACTCAAGCAAATAGAAATCTGCGAGTCTTTATCAAAGAGAGATAACTTGGGTGGTATCAAAGATCAATATCCAAGTGTCAATCAATTTAAATCAACAACCCAAAAGGTCGGATATTCTAATTGATTGAACAGCGCACAACCTGTGATATTTCAATTATATAAACAAATATAATGCGGAATAGAAAAAAGACAGACACCAGAATTTTGTTAACGAGGAAACCGCAAATGCGAAAAAACCCGGGACCTAGTCCAGTTGAACACACATTGTATTAAGCCGCTACAGACTATAGCCTACTCCAAATTAACTTCGGTCTGGACTGTAGTTGAACCCCAATCAATCTCACACTGATCCTAGGTACAGTTATGCTCCTACGCCTCTGATCCCAGTAGGATGCTACGTACTTGATTCCCTTAGCTGATCTCACCCACAACTAAGAGTTGCTACGACCCAAATTCGAAGACTTTAATTAACAAATCTGTATCACACAGAAAAGTCTACAGAATAGATAAATCCGTCTCCTACGAATAAACCTATGAGTTTTGTTCCGTATTTTGATAAATCAAGGTGAACAAGAACCAATCAATAACCCGGACTTATATTCCCGAAGAACAGCCTAGTATTATTGATCACCTCACAATAATCTTAATCGACGCAGCGAAAAAATATATTACGGAATCACAAACGATGAGACGAAGTGTTGGTGATTTTTTTTCTATCTTTCCTATCGGAGATATAAATCTCAAGCCAATTATTTCAATTTTACTCGTACGATAGAAACAGCAAGACAGATCACACAACTACCAGAAAAGTAGTATCGGCCTGGCTTCACAATCCCAATGAAGTCTTTAAGTCGTTAAACTGGTTTTAGAAGAAGAAAACCAAAGGTTAAAGGAGAATCGACTCTAGCTTAGCAAACTAGTATCACACGTAAATTGTGGGGATTAGGTTTCCTAGTTGCTAGAGTTCTCCCTTATATAGTCTTTCAAATCAGGGTTTGCAATCAATATTAGCTTGGTAACAAAGCATTCAATATTCACCGTTAGATGAAAACCTGATTAGATTCAAGCTAGTATTTCTCAACCGTTGGATCGAAAACTTAGCTTGTTACACACAAATGAAATGTTCAATTTTGGGTTTATGAACCGTACCCAAACATTAATATTTGTTGGTTCAACAATAGTCAACCAAATGGTTAGCCATATGATCACTCTCATATCAACCATATTCTTCTTCACCATAACTAGTTCAAATGACTCAAATGAACTAGTTAGAGAGTTGTTCAATTGCTTAAATCTTATGTAACTACACAAGACACAATCGAAGCAAAAACGGTTTGATTCACTCGAATCGGTTCATGAACTTTATAGCCACAGTTTGCAAAAGCATTCCTTAGTTTATATAAATATTAGTTCAAGAACAACCGGTTTTAGATATAACCTACTCAAGTTCGCGGACTTAAGCACATGGAAGGAGTACACAAACTCCAGCAAAAATTCTCGGGTGAGAACTTCCGCCAGTTCGCGGACTGAGTTTGAGGACTTGGCTTGCGCCACTTCCATTTCTCTTGATCAACAAATTTCGCAAACTTTGGTTCAAGGAATAAGGACTTATACATATATGTGTTTCCACAATAATGCTTATATCATACCAATGGTTATGTAATCTAAACTCTCATTTCAATCATTGAAACATTCTCGGAGAACGTTATTTAGCCGTTATTAACAGACCATTTTTCGTCAGAGAAATTTCCAAAGTGATTGAAACATATCATGACTTTCGTCACTAGGTAAAGATGAATTCGGTTAAAGCGAAAGCTTACTAACACATATTTCGAGAAATAGATAGGCAAGTTAAACTCGGCTCGAAATAGAAAATGTGTATGATGAAATTCTATACGTCTAAACGACTTTTGTCTCAAGAGTATGAGATAGAGTAAATAGACTTTTGAGTGATAGATAAGTTCAAGTCTCCACATACCTTTTAGTCGATGAAGTTCCACCTGTTCCTCGAGTAGTCCTTCGTCTTGTATGATGATTTCCATGGAGTTCTTGAGCTCAACTACACTTTCTATCCTAGTCCGAGACCTTTAGATACATAGGCTATAAATCAAGACTTATAGTTTTGATCACTAACATTGACAAACATGCTTGAGATAGAAACGCATGCGAGTTCGACCGAGCAATGCTCTAACAGACTTCTTCCTTCCATGTGATGTGGATATTCCTTGATTAGAGGAAGACACAGGCACATCCTTTTTATCGGGAAGGGATTTTTGTTTTACTTCTTTCTTTTTTTTTTTTTTGATCGGTGAAGAAGTTTATTGATCAAAAAGAAGAGGGTACAAAATATTTGTACCACCCTTAAAGAGTACAAAACAAAGAGAACAAAACAAAAGGTCTAGGAAAGTAACAAACTACTTCCTAGATTACAGATAATCAAAATAAATCTTTGGCCAGCTTGCCATAACATCACTGAAAGTTGGAGATTCAAAGTCCTTAAAGATAAGACACCAAGTGAAGATAGTGTACTTAATCTTGTTAAACTGACCAATCTCTGTGTTGTGCTTCTCAGCATAAACTCGATCATTTCTTTCTAACCAAAGATGAACAACTGCTTCTGAGTAAACTCTCTGTTCAAGATTGTTCCAAAGAGTCCACAATACCAACTGCTTCTGAGCTACCAAAAGGTTAGCAACGCAGAGAGGAGAGAGAATGTCCGGATTTCTCGCGGCAAAAATGGTTCGAAGATCATCGTCACGAAGTTGCAGATAGGAGCAAAGGGGTAAAAATCAGCCGATCAGACAACAAGGAAAGCAAGGGGAACAACAAGAGCAGGAGGTGTTAAAGAATATTAAGGCAGCAAAAGATTGGGTTTCGGTGGTTCGTGGTGTTCAGATTTCAAATAGTAAATATTTTCCGATGTCAAAAGATAAGAATGTGCAGATGTCAGATGAAGTTTGCGCGTAGAAGACAAAAGTACAAATGAAGACGGTTGGACTGAGGTTTCTCGCAAAAACAAATCTCAACAAAAGCAGGATTTTTTGAATACGGCTGTTAGAATCGACTGTGCATACAAATCCTTTGTGATTTCAAAAAAAAATGGAAATATTCTTTTCACTGAAGAAACCAGGAACACAAAGGATTTGATTCAGTTCAAACTCATTAGATCTGCTTTTGTTTGGTAAAAAAATATGCTAAGAAAAGAATCGGTGAAAGATTACTATGGAGTTTGGCATTGGGTTTTTGAAAAGGAATCAGAATATATGCTTTTGGTCAGAGACAAAAACAAATATGGAGAGTTCTTCCGTCTCACCATCTCAGCTGAAAAGACTAAGCATCTTACAATTTTACCAGCTGAAAAAGGATTGAATAGATGGAAGCGATTTGTTATAGGTTTTGATAAGTTTTTATCAATGAAAACCCCTACTTATGTAGGTTTTGGTAAGTTTTTATCAAGTAAAAACACATATACAAATAACTCTCCATCCACTTCAATTCTGGGTGTAGATACTCGAGATACGGTTGCAGACTCAGAAATTTTTTTACCTGTAACTATTCCACAAGCTTCTAATGTGAAGGAAAATATTCAATATAGCAGTAATTGGGAGCAGGCTATTATCATTGAAACTTCCAAGGATGTGGAATCTTGGATTTCTATTGGTAAAGAAATCTCTAAGCGATTTTCTCTTAATAATGATTTTGATATTTTTCCTTTTGAGGAAAGGAAAGCGTTCTTTTTTTCTTTAATGGAGCATAAGCAGATCATGGTTTCAAGAGGGTTATGGTCTTTTAAACAAACAACAATTAGATTATATCCTTGGTGGCAATCAGTAAACACTGTTTCGGTATCAAATAATATTGCACAGGGGTACTGGATCGAGATCAAAGGAGTTTCATTTAATCTGTGGAATTCTGAAATTTTTGAAGCCATTGGAGTCAAATTTGGAGGTCTTATGGAGATTCATCCTTCTACACTTTCTTGGTCGGATGCCTCAGATGCCAGAATCAAAGTTCAAAGTTTTGCCCTTTTCGAGGTCAAGATGTTGTTTCAATTCAAAAATATCAGCTTTCGCATTCAGGCAAAAGCTTTAAAACTCGTTGATGGTGAGCCAGAAAAGTCCTTCATGAAAATTAGGGTTTCAATAAATTCTCCAGAAGAGAATGAACAAAACTTACCATATTCAAGTTCAATCTCAGCTACAAATTCTCTTCAAATTGGTTGGCGAATCTTCAACAATCAAATTCAATTGAGAATACTTCCCGGAAGGAGCCAGGCATGCAGAAATTCCCGCAGTTCAAGTTATGCAAGAATATTTCCTATGATTTTTCAAAATCTTCTTTGCATGCAAATTTGAAAGGTGAAGCAAAAAGGAAACCTCAAAGAATCCCAATTTTGGATAAAGGCACATCTTTTTCAAATACCACTCTTTTGTTAAAGGGCCCTGATAGAAATTCAAATTTAAATATTTAACAACCGTTAGATGTTTCGACATCCATTCTTTGGATACGAGCACTCACCACCAACGGTTACTTCCTCAAAAGATGATCCAACAGTAAATTCAAGTCTTATTCCTTTATTCAATTCGGAGAAGATGTAGATGATTATCTTAAAGAAGCGGTTTATATACCTTATCTTCAAAAGATTGATTCTGCAGGAGTGATTCATATTGATTCTTCTATTGATAATGCTAATGACATCATCAAATCTCCGATAGCTTCTTCGGGTAAATGGAATAATGTCAAAGCGAATATTGATCCAATTCTGAGAAAGCAATTTTAAACTTTGGTTTCTCAGATGATTCAATTGGGTCCAAAGATAGGTTTATTCTTTAAAGGAAATGAAGAGGAGAATGTTGATAATGTACTGTATACTATGCAATCTCATGTTCATAATCTTAAATCTGAAGGAGGTAAATTCATCTAATTTACTTCTTTGTTTGTGTCTCTGGGGTTTTTATTCATTTTTATGGATTTCAAAATCATTTCCTGAAATATTAGAGGTTTAAATGACCTCAACAGAAGAGATATCATTAAAAAGAAAACTAGAGATTGGAAGCCTAGTATTTTGGTGCTTCAAGAAAAAAAATTGCAGCAGTGTACTGACCTTATTGTTTGGCAAACTTGGGGCAACAAGAATGTTAAATGGATTGATGCTCCTTCTGAAGGAATATCATGAGGAATTTTGTGTTGTTGGGTTGAAACTAAGGTGAAAGTTCTTGACTGTATGGTTGGTCATTACTCATTTACGCTTCTGTGTGAAATGTATGACACCAATTTCAAGTGGATTTTTACTGGAATTTATGCCCCTAATGCAAATAATACCAGTGAAAGAAAGCTTTTTTGGAGAGAATTAGAAGAACTGAGATGTTTTTGGGATTTGCATTGGGTTATAGGTGGTGACTTTAATGAGATTAGATTTCTGCATGAAAGATCTTCAAATGGAGAAGTCACTGCTGGAATGAACAAATTAAACAACTTCATTGCCAGGCATGAATTGTTTGATTTACCACTGAATGGAGCTACTTTTACTTGGACTAATAATCAGATGAACAGTATTAGAAGCAGATTGGATAGATTTATAGTTTCAGCTGCCTGGGAACTTTATTTTCCAAGAGTGATGCAACAAGCGTTAGCAAGACCTTGCTCTGATCATAACCCCATTGCTCTTTTCTGTGATGGTGTGAAGACTGGTCCTGGACCATTTAGATATGAGTCTTTTTGGTTTTCTCATCCTAATTTCCTTTCTTTTATCAGTACTACTTGGTCTTCCTTTAATGTTTCAGGTAGTGCTGGCTTCTCTTTTTGCAAGAAACTGCAATTGCTAAAACCAATTTTAAAGTTGTGGAGCAAGCAGAAATTTGGAGATCTTGATATGAGAATGGAATAATTGGAAGACATTTTTGTGAGCCTAGATGCTGAGGAGAATGTTTATAATGTCATGTCAGAAGAGCAATGGAATACAAGACTACAAGCCAGACAAGATTATTGCAAATTAGCTATTCTAAAAGCAGAGAAGTGGAGATCCAGAGCTAGAGTCAATCACATGAAGCGGCATGATGATAACACTAAATATTTCCATAGACTTGCAACAGATAGAAGAAGAAGAAGCTATATTGGTGCTATCAAGGTTAGAGGAGAAATGACTACAGTGGAAGCAGATATTAAAAAGGGTATTGTTGATCATTTTCAGCAGATTTTTCAAACTACTTCTTCTAGAACTGTCTCAATGGATCATATGAACTTCAATACTATTTCTGTGGATCAAAAGAGTTGGATAGAGATTGACTTCACAAAGAAAGAATGCTTGTCAGCAATAAAAAAGTTGGGTCAACTCAAAGCCCCAGGGCCTGATGGATTCCCTATAAAATTATTTGTTCTTTGTTGGGATATCTTGAAAGATGACATTATGTTGGTGTTCAAAGAATTACAGGATAATTGTTACTTGGATTGGAGGCTTAAAAACTCTTTTATAGATTTAATTCCAAAAAAAGAAACAATAGAAGAGATCAAAGACTTGAGACCCATTAGTCTGATTCATGGTATGTACAAAATTATTTCAAAGGTTCTTGCAGACAGATTCAAGGAAGTTCTTCCTTCAATTATTTCTTCTCATCAATCTGCTTTCATCAAGAAAAGTCAAATCCTAGATGGAGTGCTTGTGGCTAATGAACTTATTGATTCAAGAAGAAGAAGTGGAAAAGCAGGGTTACTTGTGAAGGTGGACTTTGAAAAGGCTTTTGATCATGTTAGATGGGATTTCTTAGATGAAATTCTTGCTCTTATGAATTTTGGTGAAAAATGGAGAAAATGGGTGAAATGCTGTGTAGAATATTTCAGATTTTCAATTCTTATTAATGGCTCTGCAACTGGTTACTTCAAGTCTTACAAGGGAATTAGAATCCCATCTCTCCTTTCTTGTTCTTGCTTGTAGGTGAAGCTCTTTCCTTTATGATCAAAAATGCTCAGGAACAAGGTTTGATTTCAGGTTTTCAAGTGACAATTGGTGGTAAGATGATCAGTCATTTGCAATTTGCAGATGACACCTTAATATTCTTAGATGCTGATATTGAACAAATTAAGCATCTTAGATTATTACTGTTGTCTTTTGAACAACTCACAGGTCTTAAAATTAACTTTGCAAAAATTCAAATTTTTGGAGTGGGATTTGATGGTGATTTATCACAATTTTCTTCCTTATTGGGCTGCTATAATGGAGTTACCAACTACTTATTTAGGTTTGCCATTAGGGGACAAAAGTGGAGGAGTTGATAAATGGGACAAAGTCATTGATAAGTTCATTGTGAGATTGCCTAGATGGAATAGAACTTTGCTAAATAGAGCAGGTAAAATCATCCTTATTAAGAATGTTCTTGCCAGTCTCCCTGTTTATTATATGTCACTTTTTGTTATGCCATTTTATGTAGCAAAGAAGCTAGAAAAACTAATGAGGAATTTTCTTTGGAATGACAAGTCCAACAAAAAGAAGATGATAGTGAAATGGTCTACTCTTTACAGAAAAAGAAGTTTTGGAGGTCTGGGTATTAAATCTCTATTGAAGATGAATAAAGCTTTATTAACTAAGTGGTTGTGGAGATTTGCTAAGGAAAAATAGGCATTATGGAGAGGAATTATTGAAGAAAAGTATGGTGCTGTAGCAAGTGGTTGGTTCTCTAAAGTTTCAAAAATTTCTTATGGTACTTCTCTCTGGAAAGGCATTATGAAGTGTGATACAATCTTTAAAAGTAATGTCCATTTCAAAGTTAATTCTGGCAACAGTGTCAGTTTTTGGAAGGATGTCTGGCTTTTAGAAACTTCTTTGCAAGCAAAGTACCCTAATTTGTTTGTTTTATCTAGAAGCAAGGATCATACTGTAGCTGAAATTTTTGTAGCGGAGAAAGGCACTTGGAATCTGGCAGTTCCAAGAAGAATGAATGCAACAGCAAGATTAGAGCTACAAGAGTTACAAAGCATCTGAATGGTTTTTCTCTCAACAATGAAGCTGAAGATGAGATGTCTTGGTCTCTCAACACTAAAGGTCAATATACTGTAAAATCTACTTATGATTTGTTGAACTATGAGAATCCTGAACCTGATCAGAATCACATTTTCAACTACATCTGGAAACAAAAATTACCACCAAAAATAAGATTTTTCCTTTGGACTTTAGCTCACAATAGCTTACCCACTAAAGATATGCTGAGAAGAAGAGGTATTGAAGCCAATCAATCTTGTGTCTTTTGTGAGAATAATGAAACTGTGGATCATCTCTTTTTGCATTGTCCTTTTGCAAGGAAAGTTTGGTCTCATTTTCAAGAGAAGATGCAGTGGAAATTTACTATGCCTACAGATTTTTTCACTATGTTACTTTCATGGAACCTATCTTTTACTTCTCCGTAGCCGTGGCGTAGAGGGTTGCCTGGGACTTTCCGCAAGTTCGTCAGTTCAATGACGAACTTGGATGGCTGAGATTGCATCTCATGAGGAAGAGTGGCCGTTGATTATGGCCACATCTTTGTTGTGTAACAAAGTGGCGCCATTGGCATAGTAGCTCCTGGTAGAGCCATGGCATAGCGGCATGCTAGTAGCCGTGGCATGGCGGCATGCCAGTGGCGTTGTGTCATGGCCACGCCTGTGGCGTTGTAGCATGGCCAAATCTAAGGTTTGACTCTGTGGCCAAAATTAGGGCTTGGCGGCGTGGCCAAGGCTAGGATTTGGCGTCGTGGTAAGAATTAGGGCTTGGCGGCGTGGCCAAGGCTACGATTTGGTGTCGTGGTAAGAATTAGGGCTTGGCGGCGTGACCAAGGCTAGAATTTGGTGTCGTGGTATGAATTAGGGCTTGGCGGCGTGGCAAGGCTAGGATTTGGCATCGTGGTAAGAATTAGGGCTTGGCGGCGTGGCTAAGTCTAGTATTTGGCGTCGTGGAAAGAATTAGGGCTTGGCGGCGTGGCCAAGGCTAGGATTTGGCGCCATGGTAAGAATTAGGGCTTGGCGGCGTGGCCAAGGCTAGGATTTGGCACCGTAGTAAGAATTAGGGCTTGGCGGCGTGGCCAAAGCTAAAGTGGCATGCTACCGCGGTAGAGTGACATGTTGGCATGCCGATCAATATGTTGTTGTGGTAAGACGTGTTTGGCTTGCCAGTTAGTATGGTAGCGCGACAGGGTGCGTTTGGCCTTTAATGTGTGGTGGCAAGTTTAGAGCGATTTGATTGGCCAAGAAAAGGGGGTGGCTACACTTTGGTGAGAGTGTGGTGGATTTAGAGAGACCTGATTGGTCGATTAAAATAGGGTCGGCCAAGCATGGGTGTGGCTACACTTCTGGTGAGAGTGTAGCGTCTTTAGAGCGACCTGATTAGTCGATGGCAAGTGGGGCCGGCAAGTATGGGCCCAGCCACACCTCATGTGCGCGTGGCTAATTTGAGGCGACACGATTGGTCGAGAGAAATAGGGCCGGTTTAGGAAGGGGCGTGGCCAATGGCAAGTGGCTCCAGTTGGCCTAAGGCATGGCCACACCTCCCTTTGCTGCTGCGGCTCCCTGTTTTCTGATTCTGAGCAAGGTTTTGCACCTGCTAATCCATGCCAGATTAATTACCTAGTTTGCCTAGATTTAATTTCGACAAACAAGGTCTGATATACTGCGCGAGGCGCAAAACCCTAACTTCTACAAGTTAGTCAGGTCAATTGATTGAATTCTATGTGTTGACATAGAGTTTTTTAAGTTTATTGCCAAATAGTAGCATGATTTTTCTGATTAAATACCTTATGCAAAGACCTTATCCTTGATACTTGTAAATTCGTGCTACTCTGCTGCGAGTGAACACAGATCGTCATGGAATATCAACATTAAGGTTTCAGCCGGAGAACATAGCATAAAAGGCATTCAAAGGAACTTATATTAAGTGAATATAGGCGAGGCGCCGAAATTTCTGTAAGTAACATCTATGGGATGGTTGCTACATTCGCCAGTCTGGATAAATTTCATGTAAGTATATTGAACGGCTCAATAAATATGTCGGTGGAGAGGTTAGCAATCACGACACCGTTTCCTTTACAGAGTGACGTCACATCAGATGTAAGGTTTTACGATTTCAAAATAATCTAAAAACCACCATCAACAATAGCCCTCCATATAAAAGTTTTTATCTTTGGTGCCACCTTTTTTAACGCCCAAAATTTTTTCCATGGGAAAGTGGTGCTCCGTAGGTTGAGGCTTCTCCTTGATGTTGCTGCAATACTTTCTGGAAATTAATTGTGCAATGAAATATCCATGGTCTGTTAACTTCCAAATAAGCTTATCGTGCCACCTTTTTAACGAAAAATTTTTCCATGGGAGTTGATTATAATTCGACTTATCTGGAGAGCAATAAAAGCATCCATGTTCTGTTGGACAATTGTCATGTTCCAATTCCCTAAAACTTCATCAATGAACTGATTAATTCTGGTGATTGCCATGTTTCCATCGTCAGTTCTGGTTGGTGTTGCGCCGTTTAGAGAGGGTATCCATATGGATCAGTATTAATCTGGATATCTTGAGCATTGCCTACTAGCCACATACAACCTTTTCTTAAGTCTTCCCTACTATCAAGCATGGCAGACCAAGTGGTGGAGCATTTACTTTGCTTCTTCACTTCCCAGAAAGACAAGTTTCCAAAATATTTATCTCTCAATATTCGCGCCCATAGCGATTCAGAGTCCTGCATAAACCTTCATGCCAGTTTAGCCACTAGGGATTGATTTAGGCCAGTCAAAGATTTAAGGAAGTGCATCTTCCTCTTGTCTCTGTTGTACCCCCACCAAAAATTTCTTATTATCTGTGTAAGCTTGTTGAGAATATTGTTAGAGCACTGCTCGGTCGAACTCGCATGCATTGCTATCTCAATCATGTTTGTCAATGTTAGTGATCAAAACTATAAGTCTTGATTTCTAGCCTATTTATATATGTCTCCAACTAGGACATAGATAGTGTAGTTGAGCTTAGATTTCACAGAGTTCATCATTTGAAGACGAAGAACTACTAAGAGGAGCTTGTGGAACTTCTTAGACAAAAGGTATGTGGAGACTTGAACTCATCTATCACTTGGAAAGTCTATTTCTACTATATCCTATATTGAGACATAAGTCGTGTTAAGATATAGTTTTTTCTATACACATTTGAGATTTCGAGCTGAGTATATCTCGCTTACATATTTCTCGAAATATGTGTTGGTAAGCTTTCGCTTCGACCAAGTTCATCTTATATCATGAGAAAATTTCCGAGTAACATCTTACATGGTTTGTGTGATACAATCATTTGATGTAGGCATGGAATGTTTCGATAATGATTATTCAATATCTTGAAAATTGCTTTGATGCTAATAGTGTATGAAAATGGCTATTATCATTATAGAAGAATGTTTCAATGATTGAAATAAAGAGTTGAGAATGTATCTTTGGATATAAGCATATATAGTGTGTTTGCGCATTAGTGTATAAATCCATAAACCGGGAGCCAAGAGTGCATATGTGTATACGAAATTGGTGAAGGAGACAGGTTAAGTATGCGTACATGTACGCATACTGGCACAAGTTTTCGAACCGAAAATTTCTGCTGAGTTTGGAAACTAAACAAACTCAAATCCGGTTGCTTAAGTACGCAAACCCCTACGCATACTTAAGATGGTTACTTTGTCAAATCGGTTAGTTCATGGACTTAAACATTTAAATCATAAGGAATGCAATCTTTGCAAACCGTGGCTATAATGTTCATGATTGATTCAAGTGAATCAAACCGATTTGGTTTCAACTGTGTTTTCTATGAAATTGAACAACTCTTTAACTAGTTTCATTTGAGTCATTTGAACTAGTTATGGTTAAGATGAATAAGGTTGATATGAGAGTAATCATATGGCTAAGCTCGGTTAACTATTTGTGAACCAACATGGTGTACACGTTTAGGTAAGGTTACATAAACCAAAATAAGGTACATTTCTTTTTTGTTTAACAAGATAAGTTTGATCTAACGGTTGAAAGATATTATCTTGGGAGAATCAAGTTTTTCATCTAACGGTGAATATTGAATGCTTTGTTACCAAGGTAACTTAGATTGCAAACCCTGATTTGAAAACTATATAAAGGAGAACTCTAGCAACTGGGAAACCTAATCCCCACACCTCCTGTGTGTTACTAGTTGCATAACTAGAGTCGATTCTCCTTTAATTTTAGGTTTCTTCTCGAGACCCTGTAGGTTAATGACTTCAAGACTTTTTTGGGATTGTGAAGCCACACCCAACTATTATCTTTGTAGTTGCGTGATCTGATATTGTTGTTTCTATCATGTTGAGTATAATTGGAATAATTGGATCGAGATTTTATATCTTCGATAGGCAAGATAGAAAAGTAATCACAAACACTTCGTCTCATCGTTTGTGATTCCACAATATCTTCTTTCGCAAGTCGATTAAGATTATTGTGAGGTGATTTATAATTCTAGGTTGTTCTTCGGGAATAGAAGTCTGGGTTATCGATTGGTTCCTGTTCACCTGAATTTATCAAAAGACAAAACAAAAACTCTTGGGTATTTTTGTGGGAAATAAAACATCTTTTGAGTAAACTCTCTGTTCAAGATTGTTCCAAAGAGTCCACAATACCAACTGCTTCTGAGTTAACTGTAAAAGATTCAGTTCCAGAAGTAAAACCAAAATCCCTTCCCGATAAAAAGGATGTGCCTGTGTCTTCCTCTAATCAAGGAATATAAACATCAATGGAAGGAAGAAGTCTCACAACGATAGCGTTGAGTCTTTTCCCTCTAATCACTCAGGTGATCAGAAAGTATGTCTCTTTTGTGATTCAAAAGGTCATGTTGAACAAAAGAAGAAATGTAGGTTGAATGACAATTTATCATTCGTCTTCAATACACCTTAGATTTAATCCTCAAAGTTGTAACTGACATTCTTATGTCTAAACCAATTGGCTTTAGTACTGACCCTGTGTATTCTACCAAGAAAGTCAGTTCGAGGTGTTCTTCAAATGTTCAAGAATTTAACATACTTCCCAATGTTGTTCGATCAACAAGAACTCATGTTTTTTCTTCCTTAAAAAGGGGAGATAATTTTGTACATGATGTGAAAAAGGTACCAGAAGAATAAAGCAAAAATGAAGGCATGGAAGACAACTTAAAAGGGATAATTGAATGATGTAAAGAAATTATCAACAGGATGTCTATTCCCTCTGGGAAAAATTCTTCGGGTAATAATCAGCACTATGCGTCATATTTTGATGATAGCAAATTTTGTGATAACTTTTCACATCATAATGGTTTTCCCCCAAAAATCAGAAAGAAGAGGTTTAACCGAAAACAACATTTATTTAATGAGCTCAAGGCTCATAGTTGTGCTAATTAATCACAAGGTTGAAACCTCACTCTCAAGAAAAATCCTGGTAGAGTGAGATGTACTCAGGTATACATGATGGGAGATGTTGTAAATTATTTATGTTATTTTCTTATCGTTCTTAGCTGGATAATCACAAACATCTGTCCATTAGTATTTGTGTTCTCTTTGATTTTTTTTTTTTTGTTGTTGTGTCAAAGTGGCTACTCTTATGCTCTAAATCTATCTTCCCTATGGAGATTCTAAAAGTTTATTGAGCTAAGACATGTGAATATTTTTAGCCAAACACCTTCCTTAATATGTCTTCTTAATTGAGTACTTCTCGTTTTGAGTGGTTTATGAATAATGGGCCAAGCTTGTCTTCGTACGGGTATCCTTGTTACATGTCACGAGTCGACTTTGGAAACCCTAATCTCGGGGTTTCTATGAAACCATTAAATACCGAACCCAACTGTTGAAAAGTACGCATACTTCAGGGTACTTTTTGACAAGAATGGGATCAACTTCGGGAACTAGTTATTTTCCAAGAGGTTTTCTTAATAAGGGTTTTGGTCTCGCACTCGAGGAGAAGGAAAAAGGGACCCTCGTGGAAGTTGATGACACATCTTCTCAATATCCTAACAACTTGTCTGATATTGAGGATGATGAAGAGATTTCTAACGAAGTTGTTCAAAACTTTAACGATGCAACATTGTTTCTTGTTAACACTCTAAAAGAGCTAGATGGGTTAAGAACCGAATTGATAAAGGTCAATATCGAACTGGCTCTAATAAAGACACGTCTTAAGGATCTTCTCAATGTCGTGTATCAAGATGTCATCACTTGCATGTCATCACAAGCTTGAAGGTCTTGGAACCCGGTGAAGTTTCCGTCTCTAACTCGATTATCGCTTGTGATTGCTCTTTGGTTTTAGAGTTGTTTTGATTAAGTTTATTTAGTAAATATTCTTTTAGAGAATTTATTTCTTGTGTTTTTAGAAGAATAACTAGGGTTTGGAATAGCCATTATTGTGAGTACACATAGCTATGTCCAACGATTTTCATCTTCAATGTTTTTATATTTATTTATTAAATTCTAAGTTGTTGGAAGATGATTTTTGCAATCTTAATCTTTATGATTTTATATATTGCAAATTGTTATGGGATATGTTGTTTACATCCGTGAACCTGTGACTATCCTAGACTTGTTCAAAAGTTATCTCTATTATGTCGGTATGAATATATTGATAGAAGATATAATGAACTTTTGACATTACAAAAGTTAAAGCCTTTTATGTCATTGATTCGATGGAAGAAAGGATAAAGCTTTTGTTTACAAGGATTAAGTCTATTATATGTCATTGTGCAAATGGTGATGGAAAATAGAATGAATCCTTGTTTATTCCGCAGTTTTGGTCGATCTCCGATCCACATTTTTGTGTACATACTGTATTGCTCCATAAAATTTCTTATGCTTGAGCATGACCAACTAAATTGATCATTCTCTTGTGGTTATTTTAGTTGTTGCTCTGTAAGTTAACTTATGTCGAGCATGACCAATTTAATTGATAATGTCATGGTTAATTTGGTTGTGTATATCAATTAAATTAATCGTGGGTTTTCTTGTGATTAATTTGGTTGTATTTTTCGATTGTATTAATCACGGGTTCTCTTGTGGTTAATTTAATTGAGTATGTTGGATACAAATTATTGTTTTCATGTGATTTGAGTTTGTCCAAAGAAATCCTTCTTTTCATGTTAAAAGCAAGGTCGCCTTTGTTGTTCTTCCGGGAATGACATTTTATGGGGGAGAGTTCTTTTTGAACTTGTGCTTAAGTGACAAATCTTTGTAGGGAGTGCGGCTGTGGAATATTAGGGGTTATCTTGTATCTTTATAAACTCCTTGATAAATGTATTTAGCTTCGGCTTTATGATGACATCTAAAAAAGTTGATATGGTATTCTCTTTTGGTCATGAAGTATCTTTGTGAAATTTTCATGAGGATCCCACTAGTTTTCGTACCTTTGCCAATTTATATTGACAAAAAGGGGGAGAATTAATGTGTAGTGTGATACTACAAATACATATGGTTTACGGATCATTATGTAAGGGCGAGTGGTTTTCATGTTGAGATGTAGTATTGACTAAGGGGGAGTGATACATATCACCATAGTATTGTTGTCAAAGTTGTGATACAATTGAACTTTGATGTTGTGTAATAATACTATGACACCATATAACAATGATTGAGAGCATTTTGTCTTCTCATTGTTATCGCTACAGATCTTCAACAACTATGATGCTGAACTTTCAACCTTTGGGATCATGGAGTACTTGGAAATGACGAAGATTTCGAGTCGCGTTGAAGATGCCAAGGAGATCAAGCATTTGGATGAGAAGCTACAATTTCTATCTAATTTGTAATCCATATGTATTGATAGTTTTGTCACTAAAATTGACAAAGGGGGAGATTGTTAGAGCACTGCTCGGTCGAACTCGCATGCGTTGCTATCTCAAGAATGTTTGTCAATGTTAGTGATCAAAACTATAAGTCTTGATTTATATCCTATTTATAGATGTCTCGGACTAGGACATGGATAGTGTAGTTGAGCTTAGATTTCACATAGTTCATCATTTGAAGACGAAGAACTACTAAGGGGAGCTTGTGGAACTTCTTCGACAAAAGGTATGTGGAGAATTGAACTCGTCTATCACTTGGAATGTCTATTTCTACTATCTCCTATATTGATATTGATACATAAGTCGTGTTAAGATATAGCTTTATCTATACACATTTGAGATTTCGAGTTGAGTATATCTTGCTTACATATTTCTCGAAATATGTGTTGGTAAGCTTTCGCTTCGACCAAGTTCATCTTATATCATGAGAAAATTGCCGACTAACATTTTATATGGTTTGTGTGATACAATCATTTGATGTAGGCTTGGAATGTTTCGATAATGATTATTTCAATATCTTGAAAATTACTTTGATGCTAATAGTGTGTGAAAACGGCTATTATCATTATAGAAGAATGTTTCAATGATTGAAATAAAGAGTTGAAAATGTAACCATCTTTAGATATAAGCATATATAGTGTGTTCGCGCATTAGTGTATAAATCCATAAACCGGGAGGCAAGAGTATGCATATTTGTGTATACGAAATTGGTGAAGGAGACAGGTTAAGTATGCGTACTTGTACACATACTGGCAGAAGTTTTCGAACCGAAAATTTCTTCTGAGTTTTGTTTTGAAAAACTCTTAAACTAGTCACCTTAAGTATGCGTACAGTACGCATATTGGCAGAAGTTTTCGAACCGAAAAATTTCTGCTGAGTTTAGAAACTAAACAAACTCAAATCCGGTTGATTAAGTACGCATACTTAAGCTGGTCACTTTGTCAAATCGGCCAGTTCATGGACATGAACATTTAAATCATAAGGAATGCAATCTTTGCAAACTGTGGATATAATGTTCATGATTGATTCAAGTGAATCAAACCGATTTGTTTTTAACTGTGTTTTCTATGCAATTGAACAACTCTTTAACTAGTTTCATTTGAACTAGTTATGGTTAAGATGAATAAGGTTGATATGAGAGTAATCATATGGCTAACCTCGGTTAACTATTTGTAAACCAACATGGTGTACACGTTTAGGTACGGTTACATAAACCTAAATGAGGGTACATTTCATTTGTGGTTAACAAGCTAAGTTCGATCTAACGGTTAGAAGATATTAGCTTGGGAGAATCAGGTTTTTCATCTAACGGATATTGAATGCTTTGTTACCAAGGTAACTTAGATTGCAAACCCTGATTTGAAAACTATATAAAGGAGAACTCTAGCAACTGGGAAACCTAATCCCCACACCTCATGTGTGTTACTAGTTGCATAATTAGAGTCGATTCTCCTTAAACCTTAGGTTTCTTCTCGAGACCCTGTAGGTTAACGACTTGAAGACTTCATTGGGATTATGAAGCCAGACCCAACTATTATCTTTTGTAGTTGCGTGATTTGATCTTGCCGTTTCTATCGTGTTGAGTACAATTGGAATAATTGGCTCGAGATTTTATATCTCTGATTGGAAAGATAGAAAAGTAATCACAAACACATCGTCTCATCGTTTTTGATTCCACAATATGTTCTTTCGCTAGTCGATTAAGATTATTGTGAGGTGATTGATAATTTTAGGTTGTTCTTCGGGAATATAAGACCGGGTTATCGATTAGTTCCTGTTCACCTTGATTTATCAAAAGACGAAACAAAAACTATTGGGTATCTCTGTGGGAGACATATTTATTCAATCCTATAGACTTTTCTGTGCGAGATAGATTTGTCTATCAATTCTTCGACTTTGGGTCGTGGCAACTCTTGGTTGTGGGTGAGATTAACTAAGGGAATCAAGTGCGTAGTATCCTGCTGGGATCAGAGACGTAAGGAGCGCAAATGTACCTTGAACAGTATGAGATTGATTAGGGTTCAACTACAGTGCAATCCGAAGTTAATTGGTAGTAGGATAGTGTTTGTAGCGGCTTAATACAGTGTGGTGTTCAATCTGGACTAGGTCCCGGGGTTTTTCTGCATTTCCGGTTTCCTCGTTAACAAAATTCTTGTGTCTGTGTTATTTCTATTCCGCATTATATTTTGTTATATAATTGAAATATCACAGGTTGTGCGTTATGATCAATCAATTAGAATATCCAACCTTTGGTTGTTGATTTACATTGATTGAATCGGGCTCGCAGATTTCTATTTGCTGATTGCGGATTGAATTAAGAGTTAGAGATATTAAAACTCCTTGACACACTTTATTCTAGATTGAGTCTGACTGTCAATTTGATTCTTTAGAAAGTGTATTGGAGTACGTCCTCTCAGTTTTCCAAACGAATTGTTGGGTGTGGTTGTTAGACCCCCGTATTTTCAATTAGTATCAGAGCAGGCAAACACATTAAAGATCTCATAAGCCTGTGTTTGTGGCGATCTGAGGATGGACGATTTTGTCTCTGATAAACGCATCATCAGAAATAAAAGTTCTGTTTCCACAAAATCTATGAAAGAGAAAGATTTATCAATCTCGAATATAGATGAACCCAATGTTCCAATGAAACAGACTTGCATGGACAAGTGTTTCCCTGACCACCTTACTGACGAGTCGACTCGAAAATTGAAACGAATGCAGCCAAAGAGAGTTCAAAGATTCTAAGATTCTTTAGAATCCAGGCTGATGATGTCTATCGGTTGAAGCACAAAGTCAATGTTATTCCAAAGATTCTTTTGAGTGAATGCAGCCACTATGCTAATAGCGCCACTTTGTTACACAACAAAGATGTGGTAATAATCAACGGCTACCCTTCCTCATGAGATGTAATCTCAGCCACTCAAGTTCGCCACCAAACTAACGGACTTGTGGCAAGTTTTAGGCGGCCGACCAACGCAAGCCTAATAACATTACATGCTATTTTCCTATGGCAAAGTCTCTTGACTTTGACTTGCCACACATAGCAACCTGCTACACGTTTCCACGAAAACACTTGAGACATCAAACATGTCACAAACTGGGGGATACTCATCAGGGTATTGGTCTGGCGGTTTACAGCGTGCGGCGTGCAATGCGCCCGTTACAAGAAAGTGTCATAAAGTAGGATAATTAGTGGTGTAAACAATTAATTTCCTTCATCATGGAAGCGTAATGACTGACGGTTACATGGATTCACTTCCCTCATCATGGAAGCATAACGTCTGACGGTTACACGTTACTCTATTCTTCCACCACTCAATCGTTTCCACTTCCTGCGAGACCAGGGTACGTTTCAATATGACTTGTATAAATAGGCTTCACCTATTTTCACCAAAAGGACAAGTTTTTGGTCGGTAACAACACAGTATCTAGAAATCACCTGGTAGCTTTCCATTCGGCTAGCCAGTTCTAATTTCAGATACAAGTCATAAACAACCACACTTTCAGAATCAACGATTCTGGTATCAACACTCCCTTCGCTTCCCTCCCTAAGATCAACCCTTCTCCTTCACTTTGTGATCGAAGCAAGCCTGGAACGACCATTTCTTGGTTTAGGCCAGGATTGTACAGATTTATCTCTTGAATCAAAAGTACTCCCGTGCAGTACATTGTTTAGGGTTTAGATTAGTTTCTCACCTACACACCCGAAATTACCAAAATCAGCAGAAACAGTTTTCACCCACAAACAATTGGCGACCATAATGGGAGATTACCAAAATCAGCAGAAACAGTTTTCACCCACAAAATCTCTCGGTTGCAAATTCAACTCTCAATTCCATCATCCTACCAGTAAATGCAATGATTCGAAGCGCATCGTCCAAGAAAAGATGGATTCAGGAGAATTATGATTGGGGACTTTTCGCGGCAAGGAGGGCGTCGCATAAAGACTCGGATTTACTCCCTGAAGATTCAGTTTTGGTGAAAGGCTCTAAAGCGAGTAAGTTTTGCCAGACAATGTTTATACGATCTATTGTTTGGGTTTTCACATCTACAATGGAAGCCAATAACCCAATCATCCCAAGATTTCATATCTTTCCCTTTCTCACACAACATTCACGGTTAAAGTAATTTTCCCGAATGATTTTGCTACTTACATTCGCAAGTCGATTTTGACATATTGATTGATCAAAAGGCAATTATTCCAAAATAATCCAAAAACTCTTGTAAGAAGCAATCATCTATCAATCCAAAAACCAGAAAACCAAACCATAAACTAGGCGCTTCTTTTGCCTTTCAAAAAAAAAAAAAAAAACCTAAGAAAAGAAGTTCAGAAAATAAAAGTATTCAAGGAAATTGCCTAACAGCGGCTCGTACTTCTTGGAGAAAATGTCCTTTATGCTTTGAAGAGCCGCCTGTTTCAGCTTCAACTCCTGGGACAACTTCTCGACTTCTGCCTCCTGTTGATTAATCAAATCCGCGGAAGGGCCATTAACCGCTTCAGCCTGCAGCCTTTGGATCTCGGAAAATCCCTCACAGAACCAGGAGGCGTTAAACTCAAAGTTTACACACATATCCCAATGGAATTCCCAACTCTTTACAACGTCTCCAGAAATAGTGTGCCCAGTCACGCCACACATGTCATGAATTGAAGATAAGGTTTCCTCAACGCGCTTAACCAATGCAAAGCGACTATCAATCTTCCTGGTCGTGGCAATGTGCTCATACCTCTTCCATATCTTGGGATATAGCTCCGCATACTTCACGGGCACACTGAATCCTCCAATCAACACGTGACCTTCAAAACGAGCTTCGAATGGAGGATCGAAGAAGACACCTGCAGCTGGATGTGCAACTAGCAAAGACTCTTTAGGAACAATCACACCCGTCGTCACGATAGCATTTTTCGCCATGGGAGATACATCAATATCTTCATGATGATCAACCTCCATCTCAACATCACCAGCGGGTACGGTTTCCGTGACTGGAGACACTGTTACACCTTCATTGCCGTGGATCTCCATCTCAGAGTTATTTTCAGAAACAACCTCTTCTTGTAAATATCTATAACTAATCCAAGAGAAAAGTGTGGAAAACTCACCGACTCATATGTGGGCCCACTGGGACTTGAAGAAGACTCGCCGCTACGCTCTGAAGTACTTTTCCCATCATCACCGGATCCTGAACTTTCTTCTTCTTCATCTTCCTCTTCGTTGTTAAGGGGCTCAGTATCGCCAGATTTTTCTTCAGGAGGCCCCTTTTTCTGGCCATGTGCGAGCCTGGTGAAGGCGTTTACCTCTTAAGGACCCTGGGTCAAAAAAATGGAAGAAATCTTCAGTAGAGACAATTCAAAATATTTATGCAATCAACCAAAGAAGTAAGAAAACCATACGTACTTGCATGTTGGAAGAACTGAAAGTCACAAGAGCCGTAGAATCTGTTTGGAAGCCACCTGCACGATTTTTAGACCTTTGCAGCTCCTTTTTCCGGGGACTGTCCGCATCCGAGCTAGAGGATTTTCGCTTGCCCGAAGGAAGTTGTTTCAACAATTTATGCTTTGCCAGACCCGCAGAAGAAGGTTTTCTACGTGGCTTTGTCACAACATCCTGCACGAACTGATGAATGGCGAGGAACTCATCTTGACAGAAGATGTTATATTTGGGAGTTGTCACGGGTTTGCATTCTGAGAGCAAGAAGGGAAGACTTTTATCCGGTGCAAAGACGCTGTAATCAAGAATAGCGGGTAACGATTCATCTGGAGCTGTCAGCGGGCGACGGAATGGGACTCCCTGATCAAAGCTCATATGTCGAGCAGCCCTGTCAATGTTTTAAGGGACTACTCCACAAGATCCTATGAAAAGAGATGGCACGTACCCAGGTATGCAGCTTCGCAAGAACACAGTTTCTCCAATGCTCATATTCCCATCAGCAAAACGCAATATCACCTTCGGTACGGAAGCAAAAGTGTCTGGCTGAACTATGGAGGCGTGGACTGGAGCCCAAGGACGAAAATTAACCGCATGTGCGTTGTCAAGAAAATCAATGAGCTTTGAACCTGATCTTGGACGCCTCTCCAACCAACGAAGTATCCTAGAACCGCCATATGCATCAGGGAATGAGGTTATCGGGTTAGGAGCGTAATTCTTGAAATTCTCCCACAACCATGCTTGAAGAAAAGCGACGTGGATATACGAGTCTACTTTCATATACCCATTAGATACGTACATGTCTGCTACTAAGTGATCCAGATGAGTGTACAAAGTGCCAAGAAACAAACTGTCGATGGGAAGAGCAACGCCTTTCGCTAGTTTGAGAGAAAATTTGATGAGCTTATATCTTATCTCCTTCTTGCCAGAGCCATCATCAAAAACATCTCTGGATAGCCACAAAATTAAAAATGCAGCAACATGGAGTGTATCATCCAGCACTTGATGCGACTCCGGCTCACCAGGGAACCACTCAGACACCCACCAGTTATAGAAGCACTTTTCCTCATAATTCTTTCGAACATATCTCGCTGCTTTTGTGACCAAAGTGGCGTGTATTTGTTCTTCTTCCTCAGACAAGACAACATCAAGTTTCCCAATTATTGGAAGATTCAACAGAACGGCTACGATTTCCAAAGAAATAGTCATCTCACCCCATCTAGATATAGCCGTGTGAGTTTCCGGACACCATCTGGAGATGAAAGTAATCAAGCCTGCAATGTATTTTCTGATTTAGAGTGCCGCAGACGCCATGACAGCATGCATGATTTGCGCCTCAATTAAGTTGTCCTTTACGTGGTCGCGGCTCATCATAAATTTCATCCACTTATCATAAGAGCGCAATGGACTATGAAAGATTTTGAAGTCAATTGGAGAAGCTGAGTACTCTTTCTTATGAAGACAAAACCTCATTATACGCCCTGGGCAGACTGATTGGACTTCTCCATCATTCTCTAAATCAGTCAGAAGAGTTGCCACGAATTTGGGATGGGTTCTTGTAATTGTAGCGGATTTCGTAAAGAACTCATCATCTGTGTTTGGCTTGGAGTGTTAACATTTCTCAATGCGTGCAGCAGAATCGCTTCAGTGACATCTTAACAAAATTCCTTATGCTTTTGAAGTAACAACAACGAAGCAAAAACGGAAAAATTACTACTTTGAAGGAAAGCATAAAGTCAACGACACATTTTCTACGGAAATTTCCCTTCGGCCGCATTTTATAGCACTCACGTCAAAAAAAAAAAGAGAATGAGGATTGATACCTGCTCAACGAGATATATATGTGATGTCGCGGGAAAATATGCTTTTAGCCAAAACCCGACAACATCGTGAGGAATATGTTTTTGGTCGAAATCGTACAAGGCCGCGATAAGTATGCTCTCAGTCATATCACGTTTTTCCGCGGGAGTTATGCTCACGAACAAAAGGAAACCCTACAACTAGTTTTCATGGAAAAGGGAACAGATGGCGTTGTCCACACGTACATGCTTGCCTAACATGATGATTGTTTTCGTTGTGATTAACGCTACTACAATAATATTAGCGAAGAAGAATTATTCATATTGAAGTGTTGTTACAAATTCATGGAGGTCATGCTTATGGATAGGGTTTACACCAACACAGAAGAGCAAACAAAAGAAGAAACGTTAAGAAACATACCTAAAATACGCTCGCCTACTTTTGTTGTTGTTCTCTCCGCTGGTCCAAGTCTTTGGCGCTAGGACCAAGGTGTGGAAACAAAGCCAACGATACGAAAGTAAGGAAGATGGGTAACGCCTTTTATAGGCATGGTGTTTTGGAGTTCAACTAGAGAAGGGTTTCCTTTTGGGACACACACAAAGAAAGCGATTGGGCCCGCGGTGTTGACGTTCCACGAGCTAATCTCCACGGCAAAAGCCATCAGCGCCATCCGCCACGCCCAACTAGCCGCGCCATTCGCCACACCAAGCTAGCCGTGCCCATCCGCCACTCCAAGCTAGAGACGCCCATCCGCCATTCCAAGGTAGCCACACCATCTACCTTTCCTATCCAACCAATGCCCGTTCCGTGTGCCAAGTTGCAATGTCACCTCTGCTGATCAATAGCCAAAGCTGCAGCGCTGATGCCAATACCCCATGGCCAAACCAAATTTATGCAAAACCACCAATACAGGGATCATGGTTTCCTCATGCCTTCCGCTAAAGGTTAGTTGAATTTCCTCGGCAATCTCTTCACGTCTTGTCCTTTCGATTTTACTCTTGTTTGTCACCATCTCATGCTTACCCCGCAACAACGCCGTCACGTGCTAAGCGGGGGGACTTAATGTTGATGGTGGTTTTTAGCTTAGGTTGAAATCGTAAAACCTTACATCTTATGTGATGTCACTCTGAAAGGAAACGTGCCGTGAGTGCTAACCTCTTCTCCTAAGCATATTTATTGAGTCGTTCAATATACTTACATGAAATTTATCTAGATCGGCGAATGTAGCAACCATACATGGATGTTCTCAAATTTCGGCGCCTCTCTTATATTCACTTAATATAAGTTCCTTTGAATTCCTTCTATGCTATGTTCTCCGGATGAACCCTTAATGTTGATATGGCATGAAGATTTGTGTTCACTCGCGACATGGTAAAGACGAATTTCCAAGTATAAGGTCAAAGGTATTCAATCGAAAAAAGCATTCAATGAACTTAAAATAACTATATGTCAACTAGCTCAATTGCATAAGTTAGGGTTTTGCGCCTCGCGCATATATCATACCTTGATTGTCGAAATTAAACCTAGGCAAACTAGGTAATTAATCCGCCATGGATTAGCAGGTGCAAAACCTTGCTCGGAATCAGAAAACAAGGAGCCGCAGCAGCAAATGGAGTCGTGGCCATGCCTTAGGACAACTGGCGCCACCTGCCATTAGCCACGCCCCTTCCTAAACTGGCCATATTTCTCTCGACCAATTGTGTCGCCTCAAATTAGCCACGCGCACATGAGTTGTGGCTGGGCCCATACTTTCCGGCCCCACTTGCCATCGACCAATCAGGTCGCTCTAAAGCCGCCACACTCTCACAAGAAGTGTATCCACGCCCATGCTTGGCCTTTCCTCTTTTAATCGACCAATCAGGTCGCTCTAGCCGCCACACTCTCACCAGAAGTGTAGCCGCGCCTTATGTTTTGCCTCCCCCTTTTCTTGGCCAATCAAATCGCTCTAAACTTGCCACCATACATTAAAGGCCAAACGCACCATGCCGCGCCACCATACTAACTGGTAGGGATGTCAATGGATAAAAATCCATCGGATATTGGCAATACCGATAAGGTTAAGGTTAAGGGTTATTGGATATCCCATCCGATAATATCCGTCGAATTCAAAAATTCCATATCGATAAGGTTAAGGATAAGCTATCGGATATCGGATATTATTAGATAATTTCCGTTATCTACTCATGATACAAAAAACTTCCAATAATTTCGATAATTTCCGTTAATATTCAATAATTTCCGCTAATTTCGTTAATTTCCGTTAATATTCGATAATTTCCGATATTTACTTAGGAGAGACGTAATCAAATGGCTAAAGAGTAAACCTAAAGGGTATTAGGTATCGAAAATTTCCGAAAATTTTATGATATAGTTATACACTAACGGTATCGGATATTAACCTAACGGAAACTCCCTTAACCAAGATCATTATTATGTTAATAAACGGATATCCGTTACGTTAAGATTATCGGATATCGGATAACCGTTATGTCGGATATTAACCTAACGGAATTCGGATATTCGAAAACGGATACCGGATATCGAATATCCATTGACAGCCCTACTAACGGCAAGCCAAACGCGTCTTACCACAACAACATATTGATCGGCATGCCAACATGCCACTTTAGCCTTGGCCACGCCGCCAAGACCTAATTCTTACCACGATGCCAAATCCTAGCCTTGGCCACGCCGCCAAGCCCTAATTCTTACCACGATGCAAAATCCTAGCCTTGGCCACGCCGCCAAGCCCCAATTCTTACCACGACGCCAAATCCTAGCCTTGGCCACGCCGCCAAGCCCTAATTCTTAACACGACGCTAAATCCTAGCCGCCAAGCCCTAATTTTGGCCACGGTGTCAAACCTTAGCTTTGGCCATTCTACAACGCCACAGGCGTGGCCATGACACAACGCCACTGGCATGCCGCCATGCCACGACTACTAGCATGTCGCTATGTCGCGGCTACGCCATTAGCATCTTCGCTATGCCATGGCTCCACTAGGCGCTACTATGCCAATGGCGCCACTTTGTTACAAAACAAAGATGTGACCATAATCAACGACCACTCTTCCTCATGGGATGCAATCTTAGCCATCTAAGTTTTCCACTGAACTGACGGACTTGCGGCAAGTCCCAAGCAACCCGCTACACCACGGATACGCCATGCGCCACTATGCTAATAGCGCCACTTTGTTACACAACAAAGATGTGGCCATAATCAACGGCTACCCTTCCTCATGAGATGTAATCTCAGCCATTCAAGTTCGCCACCAAACTGACGGACTTGTGGAAAGTTTTAGGCGGAGGACCAAGGCAAGCCTAATAGCATCACATGTTATTTTCCTATGGCAAAGTCTCTTGACTTTGACTTGCCACACATAGCAACCTGCTACACGTTTTCCACGAAAACACTCGAGACATCAAACATGTCACAAACTGGGGGATACTCATCAGGGTATTGGTCTGGTAGTTTATAGCGTGTAGCGTGCAATGCGCCCGTTACAAGAAAGTGTCATGAAATAGGATAATTAGTGGTGGTGAAAAGTAACGGTGTAAACAATTCATTTCCTTCATCATGGAAGCGTAATGATTGGAGGTTACACGGATTCACTTCCCTCATCATGGAAGCATAACGTCTGACGGTTACACGTTACTCTATTCTTCCACCAATCAATCGTTTCCACTTCCTACGAGACCAGAGTACGTTTCAATATGACTTGTATAAATAGGCTTCACCTATTTTCACCAAAAGTACAAGTTTTTGGTCGGCAACAACACAGTATCTTGAAATCACCTGGTAGCTTTCCATTCGGCTGGCCAGTTTTACTTCCAGATACAAGTCATAAACAACCACACTTTCAAAATCAACGATTCTGGTCTCAACACTCTCTTCGCTTCCCTCCCTAAGACCAACCCTTTTCCTTTGCTTTGAGACCGAAGCAAGCCTGGAACGAACATTTCTTGGTTTAGGCCAGGGTTGTACAGATTGATCTCTCGAATCAAAAGTACCCCCGTGCAGTACATTGTTTAGGTTTTAGATTAGTTTCTCACCCACACACCCGAAATTACCAAAATCAGCAGAAACAGTTTTCACCCACAAACAACTATCCACAATGGACTAGATGTAGCTGAAAAGATTGGCAGACATGTGACTGGAATCCCTACTGAGTGTGTGATATGTGAAAACGAAGCTGAAACAGTGCACCATATATATGTTTAAATGCCCTTTTGCACAGGTTTTTTTGTTCGCTTCACCGATGGGCCTCAGACTGCAAGAAAATACACAAGAAAATTGTATAGATCTGTTGGAAAG
The DNA here is from genome assembly GCA_023531295.1 of Papaver armeniacum. Lineage (NCBI taxonomy): Eukaryota > Viridiplantae > Streptophyta > Magnoliopsida > Ranunculales > Papaveraceae > Papaver > Papaver armeniacum. The sequence continues at coordinate 17,165 of JAJJWW010013550.1, read as the reverse complement.
TTGGCTAAAAAATGGTGACAATGAATATGATGTCTCACTAGGCATGGCCATTTGCTGGGCTATTTGGAAAGTGAGAAATACTAAGGTTTTTGAGAAGAAGTCAACTAATATCCAGGGAACGCTCAAGATTGTATTCCATTGGTTTAACCTTTACTTCGATCCTAGCATGGATAGTGATAATGCTGTTGTAATGCACGCCCCAACCAGCACAGAGCCAATGGAAACTTGGTCTCCTCCTCAAGACCCTTACATAAAAATAAACGTCGACGCGGCATGGAAGAATGGTTCATACGCTTGTGCTGCAGTTGCTAGAGACAGACATGAAATTAATATTGGTGCTAGTACAAGACTTGGAAACTCTGACACGGTGCACTATGCTGAAGCAGACGGTTTTCTTCTTACAACTGAATTAGCAGTAAAACTGGGTCTTGAAACTATCACCATAGAAGGAGACAGTCAGGTGGTAGTTCACAGCTTGAATGGAACCTCAAGAACCTCCCATGGAGAATTTGGAAGATTAGAGACGACGTTAAAAGACAGGCCACGCTCTTTCGCAGCTGCTCTTTCCTAAGCTAGCCAACTCTTCAGCACTCTATCTCACAACGTCCAATATGAATGGGCTAATCTTACTTTCCCGGCTAACATAGCTACCTCTGGAGTGTAGCTAACAGTTAGTTTTTCTTTTTCAAGTTTTTGTGTACAAAAAAAAAAAAAGACAATCTCTGTCCAAACAGTAAGTAAGACTGCATTTTTGGCAGTTTTCTGTATCGGAAAAATTAGTCCAACTATGTAGAGGTGTGCTGCCTGTATATATATATCATCACAAAATAGCCTTCTTCGTCTTTTTTTTCTTGATGGACCAAAAAAAAAAAAAAATAGCCTTCTAGATTTAAGGATATGGGTTAATTGTTATTCACAAGCTGACCGGAACTTTCTTTCTAAGCGGCGCCACTTTCTAGAATTCAAAGTTTATTTTAGTAAAAGGCGAATGAATTCAATAGAGTTCGTTTTGTGTTTGCCGTGTGGCTGCGTTCATGATACTTAGTCGCGGTTATGAATTAAAAGAAAAGAATTGACTGATCAGGATAATACTACAATTTTGAAAACTTACACCTGAGCAGCTGGCGGTCAAATTGCTCTAACCAAACATGACAGACGCAATATTTTTTTTTTTTCTTTTTAATTGGCAAAATGTCAAGCAAATGAATTTGCAAATAGTAATAATCTCGGCAAGTGAGCTTATTTTGGGCGAAAATTTTATTCCTACGAGCAGAAATGTTAACGGCATTCTCACAACTCCTACATACAATCGAAAAAATCAAGTTGTAGGTACACAAACCCATTAAAACATGTTGGCAAAATGAAATTGAGATTTGGGACCTGCTAGCTAGTACGTTTTCTTCTTCTTCTTTTTCTTCTTTTTTTTTCTGTTCTGGCTTTCCATGAAAAGGACGGAAAAAGAGAATGTTGGGGAAGAGTTGTTTGTTGAGGGATTGCACCGAACCTTCTTAGGCGGTTAGGCATATTACGGCTGGTGGATTATTGTCACCATCATCATATGCCCCTCATTATCCTCACAAAAGTAGACCCTTGTGCCTGGGTGCTCACCTTGAGCAGATCTACTTGAAAGCACCATGATAATCCGGTGGAAAAGTGAACAAATCACATCAGAGACAGACAGCGAGGTCTCTCTCTCCCAGGGTCAGCAGGTGCTCAATTGTTCATCCCATAACACGAACAACCGAGCTACATATCCCCAATAGTTTTCCACCCAGGATGTGGCACCACCAAAACTGTAAATCTGGGATTAATGGTGAAGGCATTTGGGACTTTTGCAACATATAGGTAGGGAAAAATAGTGGGGAAAAGAAGCATTTTCATAACACTGCAATACTACACTGCAGTACGGTTTCCATTTCTCCGGTGTTAAAATAAATTTTCTTAGATGACAGGGTTGGAATTTAGACTATCAATTTCACTATCCTATGACTTTATCACCCTGCTATTAGAGTTTAGCTAACTCTCTTTTGATCTGGAGGAGCTAAATAAGGACAAGTGAAAGGTAATTGTCCTCATTTGTCACTGAATCAAAAACCTATTTATCTTCATACAAATCATCTTAAATTTATTTTTACCACTTTGTTACAGTGACATGGTTTTGTTTTTACGTATAGCTTGCGCCTATATTGTAATGGGAGTGTTCTGTATTGTGTGTGATTTTCTTTCACCTTTAATCCAAGATCCCCACCACTATGCTCCTCACTTGGCGTGCGAATGGATTACTGTCTAGAGATATAGTGTCTTTTATATGAAAAAAGCTACACACATCATTGATAGAAACATAAGGAAAGCATATACGCACATATTTCTTTTTCCCTTTGGTCCCAAATTAAAGTGTAATAATGCCAACAAAATTGAAAAGTAGCTATGGACTGTCTCGATTACAAAAGAAGATTGAATGGGTCCTTTCGGCGTGAAATAATAAATCGAATATTAATCGTTTTCTCTCCTATATATGTCGACAGAAGAATTAAAACATAGCATTATTTGTGTGGATAATTAACTTGTTTTATGTATGACCACTGTTGTTGGCTTGATTGTTAGCTTCATTATGTAGGGCTCCATTTATCATCTTTCTGGGGGGTATCACCTTAACTTAATTTGGTAGACCATATCATATGAATGCATGGAATTGTGGATAGTTCAGTCATGTTGGATTACTTGGTAGAGCATAACGCATGCATTAATAGTCCTGTTGTGCTGGTTTGCGTGTGTGGATATATTGACAATTAGTTTTCAGATATTTTTATCACCAAATTATGGATTTACATGGACTAGCTACCTTAAGAGGAGTTTTATTTCAAACTTAACTTTAAGAATCATATCCTACAATTATATCACAAATTTTTCCTATTTTTATCACCAAATTATGGATTTACATGGACTAGCTACCTTAAGAGGAGTTTTTTCCGAATCATATGCAATTATATCACAAATTTAATAAAGGAGATTTTTTTTTACACTTGCCTAACTAGCCCTCGAAATATATCTATCACTTCATAAAACGATAAATATTTTGAATTTGTCATTTTTGTTCATTAATCGTCTTGTGATTTTATTTTTATCCTTGCCTACCTTCAATGTTGGTTTGAGTCACCACTAGTCACACTGGAGCCACTATTACGGACTGGACATTCAAACTCTAATTTCAGGGTAGAAAGCAGAACCTAACTAATGGAGATTCAATAAGATTATGCCTACCTTCAAAAAAAAAAAAAAATTAAAAATAAATAAATAGATTATGCCTAATTTGTTAGTGGTTGCTGGGGTTACAATTTGGACTTTGAAGCTTTAATGAATGCATGAGGTTGCAGTCTTTCATAAGTTTTGACAAAAAAGAGGGAAAGAAAGACAGTTCTTTTAGCATCAAGCTTCCAAAATACAATAATTTCGTAAGACTGTCAGGTTTCACACGTCAAAAGCCTAACCCCCCATAAAATACATAATCTAAGGAAACATGTTCAACGAAATTGAAGTACTTTTTTGACTTTTGCCTACATAAAATATTTCTTTTACATGATTCAACCAAAATCTTCCGATTTCATTACTCGAATTTAACAGATTAAGAAATAGTAATAGAATTTTTTTCGAGCAAATGCATTATAATACAGTGGTGAATTTGATAGATAATACAATTGATTGCTTCAAAAAAAAAAAAAATAATACAATTGACCTGACTTCAAAATTTATCAGCTAGTTAGTCTTTTCTAATAAAATAATTAAAAAGAATCTCCAAGGTATATAATCATTTATTCCCTCCGTACCTATTATATAGGCGGAATTTTCATTTTTCCTATAGGCGGAGTCCAATTTTCTAAACGATTTTTTACTAATATTACCCCTATTTATTTGCTTGGGAATCATCACAATTGAGTATGTCTCTAACATTGGGAATATAATTAAGGGTACAACAGGAAAAAATATAGAAATGTATAAAATCAAAAAAAGTTTCTTAATCAAAGAGAATTGGTCCCTCCGCCTATATATGCGGTACGGAGGGAGTATTATTCAAGAAACGCTATGTGAGAAAAATCTCTACATTTGTTTTCTAGAATCTTTAATTCGTTTGAACAATCTAAGAGCCTGTGAACATCATTGACTGATGAAACCCATACATTTTCAAATCTAAATCATTGTAAAACCCGTCACTTCATCATGAGATTTTTCACAGGATTTCCCACAATTTCTTTTGCAACTGTTGCCCAAAAGATCTTTAATTTTATAGAAGTGCCAATTAATTGCTCAACTAAAACGTCATTAGCAACCAACTCATTCATATCATGTTTAGGTTAAAAGAGAAATAACTAATGGATTAAGTATGAACATGATATCACCACATCTAGCTACTTTGTATACATATAGACAAGACAAGAGTATTTGACACGGGTCTTCTTCTTCTATCAACTTCTTCTTCTTCTTCACAAGAAACAAACTCGGATACGTTTTAGACTGTTTAATGACATCATGACATGGGTATTTGCTCAATCTAATTAACAAACTTTTATTAAATTCATTATTTTGATGGGATTTTTATTTTATTTTATTTTATTTTTTTGTCAAAAAGGCTGCTTTTCGAAAAGAAATCAAGATTTAACTTATTGTAGAGAGTATATATACTTTATTTGTGTTGAAAGGAAGTTGTGTATGTGAAAGTGTTCAAGATTTTCTTGTTTTGTCATGACTTTGGTTTTCCCTTTATATACTCTTGATCATTCTTCAGAGATTTTATTCAGGGGTTTACAACAGGGTTTTATATATACACCGAGCAATTTGGATATATCACCAAGATTTTCTTGAATGTGAGGTTGATTGTGTGACAGTTTCAGACAAGCAGCAGAACTGGATTCCCATCAGCAAGATTTTCTTGATCATTTACAGATTTTTTTTTCCGGGTAAGTTCAACATTTCAAGAATGATTAATTATTTCTTGTACTATTATTTAGTTTAAACTTTCAATTAACAACATTTTTTTGAAGTATCCCTAGTTTTCAACACCATTAATGGCTCTCCGTCTTCTAACCATTACTATCATGCTTGCTTCTTCAATCTCTCATTTTTCTTAAATGCTTTAGCTACCTGACGTAAGACATCTAGCTGAGTCAGACGTCTCCATTACTTTCTAAGTTTTTGTTTCCTGTTCCATGTTTGATCATAATTCCTTTTCATACTAGGATTTCTTTTCAACTTCCGATGATTTTAGGAACTGGAATTCCACCGGGAACTGGAATTCCACTTTTATATCCCATTAGTTTGAAGCCTATATAAGGAGGTCTACTATTGCAATCAGAAACATTCAACACTATTGTGCCATTGCTTTTTTTTTTCTTTCTTTCTTTGAAACGTTGCATATACAAGGTAGCTTCAGTCGTTCATTTTCCCTTTTGCTTTTTTCTATATTAAGCTTACTTCATGGGTTAGGCTACATAGTTTAGAGTTTTCTTTTCTGGATAATAAGCTTGCTTAATGGGGGTAGGTTCACTGAAGCCACTTTTTTGGTTCTTTAAGTTAGGTTCATGTCATGGGATTAATGGATTGGTCACCATAGATTTTGTTGATTTAGAATAAGAAATACAGTATATATCTAAATAATCCTATTTCTTATATATACTTTAACTGTAATGAACAGGTACTTATATACTTTTTGAAGAGAAATGGGTTCAACAAGATATAATAATATAAAGACAAGATTGTTGACTATTGCAATTCTTGGGTTCTTCTTGGGATTCTTATATTCGCAACAACAAGTGTCGGCTTACAGTGAAACCGACAATCATAACCAATACATCGCCCCTGCACCAGGTGAGAATACACTAAAGCTTTATTTACCAAAACTCTGAAAACTTTATTTGTGCCGAGCATGTATACTTTTTTCATCTCCAAAATAAGTAGCTTTATTCAGGCATTCCAATACTTTTTCTATAAAATCTTTAGTGTGATACGGTTTCGATTTCAAATTGATCGTCCAAATCCAGTTTTCACAGCTCAATAACCAGATTTCGACACTGAAGAAATTTCAAAATGAGTTCCTTAAAAAATTACGTGCCGGGGCAGTAAGCAAATATTAATCTCTCCCATAAACATTGGCACACATACATGTTGGCTGACCTCCCCAATAGAGCGGACCGTTCCGTCTCAAAAAACGGCCAACAAGGGAACTGGCAGATAAAATATGATTAATTTAGCTGGTTTAGGTGAAAAGGGTGCTCCTGTTGACCCTCAAGTACCTGCCAATATTGAAAGAAACTGTTAGTCTAGGCAATCAGCACCATATTAACAAAACTTTTTGTCTTTAATAGTACTAATCTATTTCTCTGTTTGTTTGTTTCTTCTTTGGTTCAGGCGGAAATTTGCAGGCGACAACAAAAATTGTTACAACAGAAGAGAGGGATTTGGGTAATACAGTTAGAGTTGATCCTCTGGACAAATTCAAGAAATATAGAGGTGGTTTTGACATCAAAAACAAGCATTATTGGAGTGTAAGCACTCTCTTTTCCTTCTAAAGTTTGTCAGATAAGAGACTTGCATATGAAAATAGTAACTGACTTGCATATGTTTCCCTCTTTCAGTCTACGCTATTCACTGGGATCTATGGATATGCAATTGCAGTGTTTGGCCTTCTACTTGGTTTGGCATACGGAGTAACTTTGCTTTCTACGGCACTGTGTTGCAAGACTAGGAGGACAGTTAAGAATAAGAAAAGACAATTCTATTGTAGCTCTAGATATTGTTCTTTATGGCCGATTTTCTTGGGTACCGCCCTAACGGTTCTAGCCATGTAAGTCTCCATCGAAAAACTGATCCAATTGTTATATTCTTGTCATATGCTTAGTAAAATTGTGATACATCATCAATCATATTTGTCAAACTATTTACCTGTTGTTTCTCTAAAGTGCTGCTTCAGGAGTCGTTCTTGTTGGAAGCTCGAAATTTCATTCGAAAGCAAATACAATTATGCATATAATTGTAGATACGGCGGATGGAGCATCAGCCACATTACATAATGTAACAGGAGCAATGCGAAACATACCAGATAACCTAGGAACAAATCAAAATAAAACTGGAACATTTGTCTTCCCCAACTCTACAACTGAAAAGATTGATACTGAAGCTTCAGAAATAAAAAGACAAGCTAAGAAGAACAGAGATATGATCGAAAAAGGTCTCAGCATTATGTAAGTTCTCCCACTATTCACACGTACTTATTCTTATCCACAATTGCAATCCCGAAAATCCCAACTGCTAATAAATGTAATGAGATGGTTAATCCGAAGAAGATTGGCAAACTAGGAACTATTGCCTTTCTATTTTAGGTAGCCGTCGCAGTTCACAGTTGTCTACATAAGTTTAACAATCTACTTTGGAAGAACTAGAAATCATGTTACTTCCAGTGAACATCTTTTTGAATACTGGATAAGATTTCATCTTAGATGATATAGAAATCTAGGATAGGTTAAGAAACTCTTGATACCCACTTACCAATATGTTTTTATCTTTCAGGTACATAACAACCACCGTAGTTGTTACACTCAACTTAATTGCCCTCATTGCATTGTCTGGTGAGTAAATAAATACTCATTCTGTTCATTGAAAGCAACAAGTTTATCAAATTGATTTCAGAAGGTAGTTGTTTAACTCTGACGATATCTTTTGTTCAGTTGCTGGAATTCTGAAGTTTCGCCGAGTAATTTACATGTAAGTAAGCCTCAAGCACAGTATAACTCTTAATGTGTAAAATAAACACTTTCAACTGGTCGGCAAACCTTTCAGATCAACTCATGTGTACTTCCTAATTGTGCAGGCTTATTATCATTAGCTGGTTATTGGCTGTGCTGTGCTGGGCATACTTTGGACTGTACTATTCTACAGCAATGTAAGGGTTCTACTATTTTTCATTTTTTTGGATCTAAATGAGACTATAAGAGCTGTTGTATTTCTTACTAGCTAGGGAAAGATTCTAATGCAAACGATCTGTTAATTTTCAGGTTTCTCGGTGACACTTGTACAGCTCTTGAAGACTTCCAACTAGACCCTAATAACAGCAGTTTGAGTTCAATTATCCCATGCGATGAATTGCGTTCAGCAAAATCAGTCCTACTCGATACCAGAATAGGAATTTATAATCTTGTAAATCAGGTAAGCAATCGCTTATATTTCTAACTACCAACCTATTCTCATAATAAGATTAATCTTAAAGTAAAAAAGTGTTTCACCTGCTATTTATCTATCCACAATTCAGGTGAATATAAAAATATCAGCTCTGCGGCCATTATTCTCCACAGATCTAAAGCTAGTCTGCAACCCTTTCACGGCTCCTCCAGAATACAACTACCAACCAGCAAACTGTCCTGCGAATACTATCCAAATAGCAGACATTCCTCAGGTAAATTAAACAAATAAGCAAAAGCAAAAAACATTAACAAACTCAATTATTACTACGTTTATAGAGAGAAAGTGAGAGAGAACCCAACCTTTTTTTTAATTGTAAAAGTGTAGAATCATCTTCTATAACCAGCTAAAATTTTATTTGTTTCTTTCTGCTTGAAGGTTGTAAAGATATTTTCATGTTCCAATGGGGATTCCTGTAAAAAAGGGAATTTTGTGTCTGCGAGTGAAGTGGTAAAAATGGAGGCATATACAAGCTCAATTCAGAACCTATTAGATGCATTCCCTGGTATGGAGAGTCTTGCAGACTGCCAGGTCGTAAAAGATGCCTTTACGGAGATCCTCACAAAACACTGCAACCCTGTGAAGAAATCTGCAAAAATGGTGTGGTCAGCGTTGGTGGTACTGTCATCTCTGATGGTTGTTTTGGTTTCTATATGGACCATAACAGCATTTCATGATAGCAAACATCACTTTGCTCAAGGCTCTATACTACCCCAACTGGCGGGAACTAAGTCAGAGGAATTTGAATTACCAAATGCAAGCATCAACAAATCAGAATATCAGTTGGAACCATAACCACAACTCAGTTTTTCCTAGAATAGATGAATACAAATATTCGAATTTCGAAGAACCAGAGACTAGATGCAGAGTGTAAAAGGGAAAAGTCACATAATGAAAAGAAAACCACGGAGAGTTCGAGACCCATAGGAAGGGCCCACCTCAGGTGTTTTTTCATCAGTGCTTTAACCCATCCGTCATTATTACCCGCATCAGTCATGGATACAAGGATTTACACCCATATATACCATAAATGCTCATGTCTTTCATTGAAGCAATTGTATATAATTTACTCACAGCAATGTCATATTTTTTGCAGTCAAAGCAATCACATAAATATAAGCTCAATTTTTGTTTCTCAGCAAAGTTACATCAGATTCAGACTCATCAAGTTGGCTACGATATGCAACCAATACATAGTTCCACTGATACAATAATGCCACGACTAACTATATGTGCTAAAATGCTGGGCACTACCAATTGAAAATTGAAAATTCTTCAACATTCAGATGCATAATACATAATCAATTTTCATATTAACACCAATAAAATCGCCATTCGGTGCACAACTGACAATATGTATCTAAATGCTAGACGTTACCTACAAAGTGTTGTTCTGTTGTTCTTTAGTGATAGGATTGTTTTCATATCATTCCAACAATGTAAGAAACATCATACTTCAAGACTCTTAGGACGTGCCTTTCTATACCCCAAAAGAACATCAGTTTTTATCCCATGAAATTGTCTAAAGAAGTACAAGTTAAACCTAAATTTTGAGTGGAGGATCTATGCTTCTGCTCTAACTTGTCCTTCGTCCTGCCACCGAAATACAAGTGACTCGTTACAATAGCAGGAAAACTACATATCCCCAACACTGCATTTTAAGAACTTTGAATCCCAGAGGAATCACATCATAAGAAGTTAAAACTTAAAAGACTGCGGAAAGAATTGCTCGCGGCAAGCCATCTCATAAATACTTCATGAAAGGTGCACTATATTTGCTGCTGTATACTAATCATTAGGCACACAAACTTCATAATCATAACAACTAAGGACACAACAAACGAAGAAACAATAGTAAAGAGAATAATTGACAATAGCAAAACTCAAGACACAACCAACAGACGAAACCATCCACCGAGAAAAGAAAATCATGAGATACCAGCAATCAACCACTAATAATTAGTAATCTACAATCCTCGGTATCGAATTAGTATGCCTGAAAAATCACCTACTCTACAAGAGTACCTAAGGTATATCCCTAGCATATTTGATACTCCTAGGATAGTATATCAAAGCGAGTCGCGAATCCAGTAGCGTTGAGCCCCCAACACGCCCCCAATTTGAAGCTCAATAATAATGTATCAAAAAGGCCAAAAAATTACAATGAAATGTACATTTTTCAATGTCCCAAAACACCCAGAGTGGGATTCAACACTATATGCAATATCTCCAAAAATTCAACCAGAAAAATGTTCTGCAAACTAATCAGGATTTGTTAACCTAAAATTCGAATTAAAAAACCATTTACCTGAGTTGAGATTCCCTTTTGCTGAAGTTTAAGCGATTGAAGCATCAAAATCCTTGATTCTATAAGCCCCTCCATTACCAATTACAAGTAGACCCCTTGTTCCTTCTTCTTCTCTCTTCTGCACTCTAGGATTCTCGAAAAAATGGTGGAGAAGAAAAATGCTAACTTTAACGTCTTCTAAACAGTCATTAACGGCAGTCAGATGGTTAATGGATCCGGGTTAGGTTAGCGGGCTGACTGGATAATTAACGGTTCAAAGCTATCAACCTTAAAATGCAGGATTCAATTTCAGTACTCCATCGGTTTTCGGAAAAATAAGATATTCTCACTTTATTTTTGAATTTGATATATATCAAGGCTAAAATAAAAAAATTATAATATCTCTTTTCCAAAATCGAAGAGAGTATAATTTTAGTTCAACAGGCGGGTTCACTTGAAAGTTGATTGGTAACGTCGCATTTCTAGAAAGGTAGTGTTCCAAATCATAAAAGTCGAGATCTACATGTCGTCGCGATGCGTCCGGTTTTGCATTGTTTCTAGTTTCTTGTACTTGTTCATCATATCCTTGTCGACTTCCTCTTATATACGGTCATTCCATTGATTAAATATATTGAAGTAATGAAATCAGAAAAACATAAATTTACGTTTTAAATCGATATAGCTCACAAGATATAATAATAATATCTTAAAATTACAGTGACGGAAAAAGAACCCATGAGATGTTATTATTCAATGTTGTAAAACAATTTATTGAGGAGCTCTTGTTGTTGATGGAAAATAGTTATATGCACATTTATACCTCCATCGCCAACAATGGAAGGAACCAAGTATGCTTCTCCCTCCAAGGGATCAAATGATGGCATGCAGATGAAAGGTTTACCAACACCAAAATCAACGTCTTTGAATGTAAAACCAAGCCAGCTTTATATTTCCAAATGTGAAAACTACCACCACACCCATTTTTACATACTTTTTCAGTGTCAAACCCACATACGGAAAAATTTACGGGCGCATCCAAAATCGGCGACCAAATTTCTCCGACACCCAAAGTTTTCAAAATTCAGTTTATTTTTATTTTTATTTCCTAAATTAGCCTATGTATATATCGACGTCTTCGGTTCTGAGATTCAGTTTCATTTTTTTTTTCATTTATGTTAGAAGATAGAGTTTAATTAATTACTGGAGCGAACGAGCTGGGAGAGAGTTCAAATTCCCTGAATATCAATTTCTCGAAGATAATCTGAAATTCAGCTACAAGTTCGTTTGTTTCATTCTAATCTTGATTTTGATGTTAGTTGATCTTGATTCGATTCTAGGTTTTTATTTCTGTAAGATTAGGATCTTATATTTTAGGTTTTCCAAGCTTATTTTAGATCCTCTAAGCTCGTTTTTAGTTTTTTATTTTAATTTTTGTTTTGATTTTTAGTTTTTGAATTTCTTACGATCAATGTAGATCTTTTTGATTTAATATTTTGATGTTTCGATTTCATGTTCCGATGTGGATAGACCAATTTTCGCTTTTGTTTTTGTCGATTTGATTTGATTTTCAGTCGATTTATGTTAATGTAGATGCTCACGTAGATGTTTTTGATTTTGATTAATGTGGATCTTTAATTGTTGTTGTAGATTTGATTTTCGATCAGAGGTATGATTGAATCATATTTTTGTTGTTGATTTGACTATCAGTCATATTTTTACATAACAATATGATACATGTAATTGATGAATGCATAACTTTGAGTCAGATTTTTTGTGAATCAATATGCAGTATACATATGTTTTATTTTTGATTCGTATGGATGTTTTTAATATTACTTGTTTGTGTTTTTGTAGGGTAAAATGCATGTTGTTAGTGCACTAGTTGTAATTCATTACTTCAATGACTTCTTAGCTCATCTTGTTGATATCAATACAACTATGCAGTCTTTGAAGACAGTTATTTGCCAGAAGTGGACTCGTTTATTACCTCATCGTATCAGAATTTCCTTTAATGACGGAACCAAGTTTGTGCGGGTTGATTCTGATGTTCAACTTCGCTGTTTTGTATATCATTTCCATTGTAAAGGTCAGAAGAGCTTTGATTTGCTTGTTGAAGTTAGCAGCAATTCTTACAGCAGTCGTAGTAGATCTTCAAGTAGTTATGTAATTGAACTTGAACCTGAAGAAGCTATGGTGAATTTCCTTGAAGATGTTTCGTGCCTGTTAATTCTCCAATAACTTTGACTCATAATACCATTCATTCTTCGTTCTGCACCCCTCTTTGGATAGTATAATATGTAGTTTCTCCAAATAGAAAGATCTTCATCTAGAGTAAATTTAGGACTAGTAGCTGCCATTTTTAGGAAATTTTGTAACAAAATGTTAACTATGAAACACATATATATACCACTTGGTTGTATAACGGCTATAAAATTAGCCATTACTTGATATATAATACATAATTTTAAAATTATGTACTAAATTTGTGTCAGCTAAAGGACATTTAAAATTCAAATTTACATGTTCGTTTAGGAGATAAAAACTTGCGATCCAACTGAACCCGTAGTTCGGTTACATGATAAATACACGAGGTAACCGAACCTTTTGTTGGAGGCTCACAGCCAAACTAAGCATATATACGATTCTAAAAACACTCCAAAACAAACCTAAGAGTTGGTTTCTGTGATTTCTGCATCAAGAGAATGACTTTTCCAACATGTACAATAGCAAAAATTTGAGTCTCCAGAGAAGATTTCGGTGACCTAAGAAATAATGATCTGCTAACCGAACAAAGAGTTCGGTTACATGACAATTACATGTGGCCACCGAACGTTTTTGTGGAGGCTCATAGCCAAACTGAGCATATATATGATTCCAAAAACACTCCAAAACAAACCTAAGAGTTGGTTTATGTAATTTCTGCATCAAGAGAATGAGTTTTCCAACATGTGCAATAGCAAAAATTTGAGTCTCCAGAGAAGATTTCGGTGACCTAACATATTATGCTCGCTAATCGAACTAATATCTTATGGATGAAGGATTACTTTGCTTGACCTACGTGACAAGTTCGGTAACCAGTGAAAATGTTACGAGGTAACCGAACTAGGACTTCGACAACCTACCGAAAACACATTTCGGTGACCAGTAATTTATCACAGGTTACCGAACTACAAGTTCGATTACAAGTGTAAAAATTGTTGGTCACCAAAAACCATACTGTATTTCAACATTTCAGTCTTATAACATTGAAAACACAAACCCAATAAAAATTCAAAACACAAACAAGGTTCTAAAACTAATATATAAGTGTTGTATATACCAAACTACGAAATCCTTAAGTAATTGTTTAAAAAACACAAACACACCAAATTAAACCATACGAAATCCATAGCTAAGATGTTTTTTGAAACTAAAATCATACGAAATCACTAACGACCACTTTTACGACCCCTTTACCACCTCCTTGTTTACCACGAGTTTTGGGACGAACTTGCTCATCACTTGTGGTATCATCTCCTCGACCGGTTTCCTCCACAGCGCGACTTGAACCTTCTCCTTGTTGTCGACCCCTCTTACCACCTCCTTGTTTACCACGAGTTTTAGGACGAACTTCCTCATCACTTGGGGTATCATCTCCTCGACCGGATCCTCCACAGTAGCGACTTGAACCTTCTCCTTGTTGTCGACCCCTCTTACCACCTCCTTGTTTACCACGAGTTTTAGGACGAACTTCCTCATCACTTGGGGTTTCATCTCCTCCACCGGTTTCGTCCACAGCGTGACGTGAACCTTCACCTTGTTGTCGACCCCTCTTCAGTTACTTAGACCTACTTGGCTCCACCATTCTTTTAGTTATAATACCCTCCCACTCTTTGTAGTAGTCGGTTTGTTCCTTAGTCAACATCAGCTCTCCACTTTTGATTTTAGCCATCCATTTCTTCAACAATTTCATACCCTTCGCCACCTAACTCCAATTTTAAGCACAAGTAAATATATTTTCCAATTTTAAACAACCGAAAAGTATAAGAGAAAGAAATTTTCTTACCACATAATCCCATAACCTTTTAGCTTCTTCTGCACAAATAGGCATCTCTTTACGATATCTCTAAGCCTCCATCTCCTTTGCCTTTGCCTTCGCCGCATCAGTCTTAGCTTGTTGTTCTTTATTTATCACAAAAGGATGACTAATTTCTTCATAGAACTCAATATAATCATCATCACATGAAGTCACATCTCCTTCAACAGGTACAACGTCACCTCCAGGTAAGTAGTAATTACCAAATGCATTCCAATGTGACACCGTAGGAGTTGGTTCATGTTTTGGCTCAAAATATTTCTCGGTGTTCTTTGTTCCCTCAACCAGCAAAGTGAAATTTTCATTCTCCACGTCGGGATCCATTTGGACGCAAGAAAGTTATCTTAGTATTCTCCTTGGATTATATATTGTGTAGCCGTTAGGATACCAAATGGGTCCATAGTAAGCGGAGTAGACAGAGTAACCATTCAGATCATCTTCATCTACAGAGACATCATCGGGTACGGCGTATGGGTGAAATACCACCTTATCCACCGTAAGATTTTCCAATTTCTCCCTCAACGAAGTCAACTGCTCTTCTTTAGACTTCTTTTGTGCGTCCAAAAATAACCGTTTTCCTGTTGTAGGTTGGTCATAGGGATAAGGTGACTTTTCCTTAGACAATCCCAATGAAGGGAAGTGGTCGTAAATCCAAACCTATGCGAAAATACGGAAATATTAATTAACCACATACAATACTAATTAATTGTATTGGAAGAAGAAATTATAAGCGAATAAATTGCTAATTAACAATGTAGAAGGTCACCTGGACAAGAGTTAAGTAACCTCAAATTTGATTACACTTAATCCTCGACCCTTTGCTCATCTCTTGTAGAACAAAATCAAGTACCCAAGTGGCCCAAGAGTAATTGTTCATCTCATCGAGATCCTCCAAAAGCTGTAGATAATGTGTATCCACCCTATTTCCAGAAGTGTCGGGAAATGATGGGGTTCCAAGCATATATAACCAATAAGCGGTGACATGATGCCTAACGGTCTCCCTGTCCATCACCAACTTTCCTTTCACCACCTTCTCTTTTGTCTCTCCAAATGTTGCCTTCAATTTTACCAACTTGAATTTCTTGACATTCTTCTTCATTGCTCCATTTGTCTCTTTTGGATTATACTCATCGCCACGTTTAGGGCACCTCACAGCACGTTAAACTCACATTGAGAATTTCTTGCATCCCATCCTAGACATTTTAGAGCCAATTCTTCAAGAGCTTCATAACTCGTCGAGGGGTTGTAGTGTTGTAGCCTTCTCGAAGACATTTACCTTAAAGTGGTAAGCCGGTGATTCGATGGAAATCATTGGGAGTAATTCCCATCTCGCCAAATGGAAGATGCATAGTATATGTCTCGGGATAATGCCTCTCGAGAAATGCAGGATACGGCAACAGCGTCAAATTCCACATGTGCGATTTCAATAGCTCTCCATAACACACATTCTTTAACCTTCGCTACAAACTCGTCACACTCTAAAGAAAGATCCCATGTGGATGCCTTTTAACGTTTAATAATACGAACTGCATCATTATGATCCTATGAAAAGAACATAACACTATCAATACTTGACGAAACATGTCCCAATTTTTTTTTACGTTTTGTTAGTTAATAATGAACTTAAATGATACCTTTGTCGCATAGATCTTCGCAGCCCATGAGTGTTTGTAGCCAAACATTGTTTCCCCTCCATCATCTGGAGTACCATAAGTTGGGTCCACTGGTGGCAAACACAAATTAGCAGGGGGAATGTGTGAGTATCTTTTGCTAGGCGGGTTTGGCTTCTTTTTCTATTTAGCAGGAACAATTTCTTGCTCTTATTCATCATCAGTCTCTTCCTCCTCTTCTTCCTCCTCTTCATCCTCTCCCTCCTCTCCATCCTCTTCCTCTTCTTCATCGTCTCCCTCCTCTCCATCGTCTTCCTCCTCTTGTCCTTCTCCTTCTTTGCCGGGTCCTAGTTCTTCTTCCTCTACATTTTCAACGTCTTCTCTTTGTTGTTCAACCTCTTCATTTCCTTGGTCTTCATTTCCTTGCTCTTCTTCATCATCATTCTCTTCTTCAATAACATTATCAATTGTATTTTCCATCACCTCTTCATTGACATCTTGGATTACATCACGAACATTCTCTTGGTTGACTTCCGGTAACGAGACCCCTCCATGTTTAGCATTTGTAGCACCACGCTTTCGGAAATCTAAATGTTTTGCTCCACGAGGGGTGGGAGTTTTCAAATCCTCATCTAGGTGTAGTCTCAATCTTTTTCCTTTATTCCTAATGAACAAAAACCAAAGTATTAGCTAAACATAAGAGAATATTGTGTTATCAAATGAAATAGAACTAAAGAATAAAGTAAACACAACACTCGGGTTAACAGACTATAGTTCGGTTACCTGAAAAAAAATTACGAGGCTACCGAACTAAATATTTCAAAAGTTCGGTTAGCCAAAAAATTTAACGATAAAACCGAACTCATTCTTAACTTTTGAAAAATTTAGTTCGGTTACGAGTTTTTTTACCGAGCACACCTAACTAAATATTTCAAAAGTTCGGTTCGCAAAAGAAATTATCGACAAA